>JAHPZR010034466.1:17500-25002 GCA_019787425.1 Platygyra sinensis
ATTCGAATTGTTCACCTGATTATGTTAATTTTTTTTAACACAAAGCGATGGCGTTTTTATATACACTAACACAGCTGTCATATGTCACATGACCATAATAGTGCAGTCCTCGACCCCATTAACGTGACTTCCAAATAAATGAGTAACTAACTGCAAGGGACCGCATACGATAAACACTGCCATCTACAAGAGATCTGATCAGCCAAACTAGAATATGTATAAAGGCAAATAAACATCCTTTTGAGCTTAATAGCATAAAACGATGACGTAATACTGAACCCTCTCGGATCCGCCATCCTGGATTTCATGTTTTTTAGGGATCAAACCTGGCCGCAGAATTGAGAATCAAAACCGATAGCGAAAGCTACAAACGTCCAGAAAAAGTGGACTTCACCGTAAGGAAGTTAAAAATTATTTCTATCAAAAAACAAAAAAGTTCTAAATTTGAATATATGTTTGACATGGAACCGTCACGATTCTATAGTTAAGACAAAAGTAAAATTTAGGGACGCCACCAAATTCAGAGCTCATTAGTTATAAAAATAAGCCTTTTAACATGCAATGGTCAAGGCCCATTACATCCTGAATTCCGAAAACTATATCAAATGTTTGAAAGCTAGTTGAGGAAATATGGCTTCTGACCATTCTCTTTTGCCGCACCTACAATTTGGAACTCACTACAGCTACCAGAACCTGTTTTTTTGTTATATATTTGTCTTATTATTGATGTTTTTTTTTAATCTACAAAAACTTTGGTTTGAAAGATTCAGTTATAAAGAGTTATGAGCCTACGGATATGGCGCTATATAAATCCTTGCTACTATATATTATTGTTATTGTTATTGTTATTGTTATTGTTATTGTTTCTTACATCGAGGTACGATGGTTTCAGTGCGCGGGCTTTATGCCTCCTTCCCAGTTCCTCTAGGTATCCAGCAAAGCTAAATGCATCATCCAATGAGGACACAGCATTTTCCACAGCTTTCATGACGCGTTTGGCGTGACCATACAGCGCGCTCGTGTTTTCAAGTTCTGACGGGTCAACGTCTTTGAACTCTGGAAACAATCTTTGGTAGTCGGGATTTAAATCGAAAAATCTGAAAATGCCAAAAGGAAACCAGAAAATAATATTAAGACATCGACATATTTACGTTACAGTACAACCACTCGAACCGGACAGTTGGAAAAGAGATAAATTATTAACCAATCAGAACGCTACGAAGGACAACGATCTCTTTCTCAGTTAAACAATGTTGATGGGCTAGTTTCGATCCTACATTTTAAACGCTTTTCAACGGGTTCAGTTTAGCTGAATGAATTTTCAACCTAAATTTTTCAAGCCAGATTTATAATTATAATAATTCCCCGTCGACGACTGAATCTCCAAGAGTGTATAGAACGCAGAGGAGACCATAGTAATTGATCGATAATTGGGGGTGGGTGGGTGGCGAAATGGCACATGATGTTTTTCTCTCCTGGGCTTTTATATAGCTTATTATTTATATGACCTGCCTACAGCTGCACTGAGAAAAAAATTCAAGAATCTGGTGATTGAAACATGTTTCGTCTTACCTAGAATGAATTGTCAAGTTATCACATTGATGAAAAAGTCTTAAAAGCACATAAAACTGGATGAGCCAAAAATAATAACAACATTTATTGCTGAAGCAATAACCTCAGTAACACTGGAAACCATTTAGTAGTAGCCTGTACAGAGATATTAAAGCAAACCGCCCTTTAGGCATTTAATTCAAAGGGCATTTTCCTGTCAAGAGCAATTACTCAGAGGTGAAATGTTATCAGTACATGCTGAAAATCCGAATTTTAAGTACTTCATAACAATAGATTCCATATCTGAGCAGCATCGAGGGTGACAGCACTTTAAATAATTGTTTTTTTCGGTAAATAATTTAAATAATGTTTAATTTTATCGTGAATTTGTCGCGGGTGTTAAGTAAAATATAAATAGTGATTAATCTGAAGCGAAATGAGTATTTGGTGCAAATTAAAGAGGACTATTTTAGTTATAAAATATTTGGTTACTCGAAAAAACACACAACCTCTTTAATATAAAACAAATTCTTAGTTTAAACTGCGAAGCTCAAACTACAGAAGGTGAGGTATAAATCCTTTATATACATTTTAGCATGTTTACTAACAGCAAATGAGAACAATGTTACGTGATAGAGAGTGTTGGTATATCTAGGGATTTCACTGTTAAATGATTCACTGGGAAATTTTCCCAACTACACTGTTTTAATTTAAATCAAAACTTAAAGGTATCTGGTTGATTACTTTGCTGTCGAAATTTGAAATAGGTATCTCACGTCGGAAACAAAAATTTGCAGTTTTTAGTTTCTTGTGCATGGAACTTCAAGACAGCCCTAAGGGAAAAATTTGCAGACGGTTATGATTACAATCCTAAAATTTCATTCGTAAAATGATTTACCAGGTCCAAAATAGAAAAGAACAGAGAAACTCAATTGTATTAAAGTTTCTGAAAATCAATGTCAAAAAAGCTTCCAAACGGTCTCTGCATTAAGCGTTATTTCGTTTGCACCGTTTTCAATATCGTGCATTTAGCCACATGCTCCTAGACAGAAAACGCGAAAGCTTTGTGTTTTTTTGCATTTATCTCTTTATCTCAGCATGTAAGCTCTTCTAATAACGATAAAAGGTCTCACCAGGCGTATTTAGCTGGGAGGTAAATTTTACTGAACAACGAATTTCGATCTAAAACAGACGAAGTAATGGCTTATGAGCCCAGGGTGTTCGAAACATCTAACATTACTTATTATTTTTAATAACGGGTTGTGTCAGTTAAAGCTTAGTTTTCCTGAATGAAAACAGTGTAAAAAAGCTTAGTCACTTTTTTTGGCAACGAGACAAGCACTGTGATCATTTTAAATTCAGACGATTTAAACGTCAAGGGCTTTTTTATATTTGCACACACCTGCTTAAGGAGACAATATGCTCGTGCTTTTGTTTGTCACTCAAAAATGATCCAACTTCAATGCTTTCATCTTCAGTGAAGACTGAATGAATAGACTTAAAAGTTAAAGATTATCTCATGTGCATAACCGTTTTCTCTTACCTTCAAAATTTACTAAGGCCTCGAAAGAGAATGTTAATAAAAGTACAAATTTGTGATATATGGTGCAGCATGTTGTCCGCCATCTTTGCTGCCACTGAAATACGATTTGAACCAAACAGTGTCTCGAAAAAGTAAACTGAATAAGTCTCGTTTGAAAGAAGGATTTCAAGAACCTAGCTAGGAAAGTTACAATTATTCATAAACGAAATTAATCCACTCTAGTGCACTAAAATTTTCTGTTATTATTCGAAAGAAATTATCATCCAAGTTTCCAGGTTTAGTTTCCATGCAATATAACAGGAACAGCAGAAAAAGATAAGATGTAGGAATTACACTTCAGTGAAAAAAGTTAGATAATGGGAGAAAAAAAATAAGTCGTTGTAGCAATTAAGTAAACGATGAAAAACGAAATTATTTACCTTAGAAACGTCTTCTTTCCAACAGCGTTTTTGTGTTGTTCAATAGTCTCCCATGTCTCCCTTACAAGATATTTTTGAGTCTCTGATAAAGGTAATGATATATGTGCTGGTTTTCGGCGCAGAGATGACGAACAGCCCATAGTGTCTGAAAGTCAATGCGATAGTTCCTTAGTCAGCCAGGTTTGCAAACTGATGAAAACAAAAATCTTTAATTAGTATGGTAGTGAAGGAAGTTGACACAACATATGTAAACAAGTTTGTTCCGCCGCCCGCGTGCTCTGTTTGGCACCTCTGAATGTGAACACCATCAATTAAAAACTCGAATTTGTAACATTTGTACTTCCTATCTCAATTTGTAACATTTCTTAATAACTTTCACCAACCCAATTTTCCATTACTGGGGTGAATAGAAGGAAAACTTGAATGCTACTCCACCAAAAGCAAGAAAGGTTTTCTCTTTTAAAATATTCAATTCAATTCTTCTTGGCGTGCAAAAGGACATATTTGGTCTGTGGCCTGGCTGCTCGTTGGTGATTTGCATGTTGCCGTCGGTTATACGAAAAGAACAGGTGTTGTTGATATGGTGTAGATTTCACTTGGTGGTGTAAAGATCGTTAAAATATTTAGACGAATGTAAGGCTTCTGTGAATATTTTATGGCATCCAGAGCAGAAAATATCCCTGGTATCTCAGGTATGGTAAAAAGATCAAGTTGAGAAAGTTGAGTTTGTTTCAATTATTTTTGAGTTGAAAGCTTGTGGTCAGTAGCTTTGTTAATGGATCACCTCGAAGTGTCAGTAAATTAGCATATTTCATTTCGCTTTGGTATCTTCAATATTCATGAAAACAGTTTTTGACATCCTTGGTAATTAAAAGTAAAACAAAATAGGACCATTTGAGCTAACATTGAGTAAACGCTGTGGTTCAAGCAAATATTAGCCCCATGTTAGAGGCTAATGCTTGTTCGCTATAGGTCAAGTTTGAAAACTGAAAAAAATAGGCGGTTTGATTAAGTTCAGCTCAAGTTGTAAGTCGGAAATCAATTATAAGCAGTGTTGTCTAAAAATATTCGTCTAGGGCTGAAATGAGTGATCCGCGCCTATACCTCAGAGTTGGTTTCTTGTTTAACATATTCTCGAATACTAGCGAGTCAAGTTGCTCAAAGGGAATTTTATTATTTCAAACACAAAAAACCCCTTTCTTAGCAATTCCAAATTTACAAATATGGTCGTGTACATCTCAACAGAGTTTTAATCTGAGCTCACTGAAGCTCAAACATTTTCATTGCCCCACAATTCCAAGTTCTAGTTTTCAATTTATATCAGTTTCAATCAAACTGTTGATTCACAACACGTAATTATCATTCTACTCCTCATTGTTTATCTACTTAACAAGTGAAAGGAGCAAAGTCACGATATTTTGAATAATTTTGGCCATCGACAAAATTACTTTTAAATTGAAAGAAACCTGAAAAGAATACTTTGCAAAGATAGAAAAACACCAAAGAGATAATAACAAACCATAAAGGAACAAGAATGCTTAAAGATGGAGAAGATTAACACGGATTACAAACAACGAACTTCAAAAATTTAGGCTGAACTTTTCAAACCGTTCAACGGTGACAGTGCTCCATTTCGAACAATGGCGCTGTCATAAAACAAAATGGACGTTTGAGATTATTTGAGGGAAATCAGCATAGATATAGAAGGGTTACTACAATACTTCTGAGAAATTTTGTCGGCAATGCTTCTAGAGATAAAAGAAAACCTTTAAAATTGCTTCCTCTTTTCGTGTTAGCGTTTCCGGTGTTTATAAGCTGGGGCCATGAAATTAAAGGTCTCGATTCCGTTCATATATGTGATCCTGTCACAGTTGCAGTTTGTTTTATCAGCCGTGTACATCATGCAAATGTCACGAAAATTTCTGACGGGTATAATTTTAAATGAGTTTGTTTTTTTCCTCAGTGTAGAATGTCTCAAACACTGCGTCTGCGCGCCGTTTTTTTGATTAACAAAAAAAACGTCAGCGATGGTTTTTGCCTTAAAATTAACCAAGAAATTTTCACATAGGCGAGTAGCTATAGTCCGAGACGCATTCTACAAAGCTCTGTTGTTGCTGAATTATTAACAAACTCGCCCTGCGGGATATGTGAATAGCTCTTTTCAAGGTTAACTCTGCTCAGTTGCATCACAATAAAATCTAGCATGCATGCGAGGCAATTTCGGGCTATTTTGTAGTTTTAGCCCAAAACTGCCTCGCATCCATATTGGATTACATTGTAATGCAGATGAAAACAAGTAACCTTAAAAAGGGTTATTACGCTAAATCAACTTCGAAAAACATGTTAATTCACTATAATTTATTACGGAAGTAAGAATATCATGGAAGCAATTGGCCGAAGAAAGACTCTTAAGACTGCCCCCTCAATGGGCCCGTTGAACTGTTTGATCCCACGCATGAGCACATCTTCTTATGTAAATCAACGCACGAAAAAGAACTTAAACAGTGAAAACATAGACATAACTCTTAGGACAAACTCCTGGGGGATTGAGTCTCAATTAAGTACAACGTTTAAAATATATCGCAGGTATCCCTTTCCACAAGCATTTTCACCTGTCTAACTGAAGAAGGGGTAGGTTTATTTATTCTTCCGCTTGCAGTGAGCTTTATGAACCGTTGTTTGTATTCACTTTGACCCTACAGTTTTAACATCAACTTTCAAGTTAACTTATCGCTTTTTGTCATGACAAGTTAACGAAGACAAACATTGAAAAGAATGACAGGTTTTTATTCTGGACTGGATATTTTGGTTACTGTCTTTCATGCCCTTCATATCCTATAAGATGTTAATCTTGTGTAAAATAAGTTTTCTTATTATTGACCGTCGGAGGTAGAACACATCTGTGTACATCTGTTTGTTTCCACAGGAAGTCAATCTATCGGGACAAGAGAGGCTAAACTAGAATTTTCTTTAGTGCGGGTTAAAATAATGCACCTCTATGTTGATATCTATGATTTTTAGAGCAGTGAAAAGTAATGTATCGATCAACGTTTTTCTTGTTATCCTTTCATCTCAACACATCTTAAATTCGGTCGCGTTCTATAACTTTGGTCTCAAGACAGTTTCAAGGTATATCTTATTTCAATGCAGCTGAATCTCGATTTTTTGTAGCCTCGATTTTTCGAAATTCAATTTAACCTCTCAGAAATTTGACATTTATATGACAAGTATTTTTCTAACCTCCCGATTATTCGAACCTAACTGCCAGAAATTTGAATTTCCCATGGCAACAAGTATGTTTTTCAAATTATAATATTTAAAGCAAATATTTTTAATTTCTTGCGGTACCTTAAACGCTTTAAGACAAATTTAGCTTTCTTTATCGGTTTACTTGTTTTGAGCCACGTTTGTTTGTGTTTCAACGTTTTGTAAAGAACGGGAAATCCAAAATGTTGTATGGCTAGTCGGTGACAATGCCTTCATTTCTATGTGATATGACGTCACCGTCCCATGTAATTGTTCTCAACAAGAAATATTTATAGAAGTGTTAAACACCTTGCGAGTGTCAAACAGAGGGGGGTGAATAGGGGCATACAAATTTGCCGATCCGTGTCTTTTTTTCTCCAAATCCGTTGATCCGCCAATATTTTTGTTCAAATCCGAAACCAGAACCACATCCGGAAACAAAAGTATAAAAGTTCAAAGGCAAACTGGTAAATGTGAATGCCATTGTTAATTCTGCACAAATAGAAAAGAAGGCAATACTCCTGAGTTTAAATAAGCTTCGTTCCAAAAAGAAATAAAATTGGACGAACTCATTAATTTACTGACCAAGGCTGAAGAAAGATCTATGAACCAAATCTCGTTCAGGACCCAGGATCCGAACATCAAGACAGGCACAATACGGATCGGAATCCGCGCCAAAATTCACAGCCAGGGATTTCGACAGTTTTGTAAAGTAGTTGACATGTTCGTGGAAGTACCAGACG
>JAHPZR010034467.1:0-18541 GCA_019787425.1 Platygyra sinensis
AAATTTCTGAGAGGTTAAATTGAATTTCGAAAAATCGAGGCTACAAAAAATCGAGATTCAGCTGCATTGAAATAAGATATACCTTGAAACTGTCTTGAGACCAAAGTTATAGAACGCGACCGAATTTAAGATGTGTTGAGATGAAAGGATAACAAGAAAAACGTTGATCGATACATTACTTTTCACTGCTCTAAAAATCATAGATATCAACATAGAGGTGCATTATTTTAACCCGCACTAAAGAAAATTCTAGTTTAGCCTCTCTTGTCCCGATAGATTGACTTCCTGTGGAAACAAACAGATGTACACAGATGTGTTCTACCTCCGACGGTCAATAATAAGAAAACTTATTTTACACAAGATTAACATCTTATAGGATATGAAGGGCATGAAAGACAGTAACCAAAATATCCAGTCCAGAATAAAAACCTGTCATTCTTTTCAATGTTTGTCTTCGTTAACTTGTCATGACAAAAAGCGATAAGTTAACTTGAAAGTTGATGTTAAAACTGTAGGGTCAAAGTGAATACAAACAACGGTTCATAAAGCTCACTGCAAGCGGAAGAATAAATAAACCTACCCCTTCTTCAGTTAGACAGGTGAAAATGCTTGTGGAAAGGGATACCTGCGATATATTTTAAACGTTGTACTTAATTGAGACTCAATCCCCCAGGAGTTTGTCCTAAGAGTTATGTCTATGTTTTCACTGTTTAAGTTCTTTTTCGTGCGTTGATTTACATAAGAAGATGTGCTCATGCGTGGGATCAAACAGTTCAACGGGCCCATTGAGGGGCAGTCTTAAGAGTCTTTCTTCGGCCAATTGCTTCCATGATATTCTTACTTCCGTAATAAATTATAGTGAATTAACATGTTTTTCGAAGTTGATTTAGCGTAATAACCCTTTTTAAGGTTACTTGTTTTCATCTGCATTACAATGTAATCCAATATGGATGCGAGGCAGTTTTGGGCTAAAACTACAAAATAGCCCGAAATTGCCTCGCATGCATGCTAGATTTTATTGTGATGCAACTGAGCAGAGTTAACCTTGAAAAGAGCTATTCACATATCCCGCAGGGCGAGTTTGTTAATAATTCAGCAACAACAGAGCTTTGTAGAATGCGTCTCGGACTATAGCTACTCGCCTATGTGAAAATTTCTTGGTTAATTTTAAGGCAAAAACCATCGCTGACGTTTTTTTTGTTAATCAAAAAAACGGCGCGCAGACGCAGTGTTTGAGACATTCTACACTGAGGAAAAAAACAAACTCATTTAAAATTATACCCGTCAGAAATTTTCGTGACATTTGCATGATGTACACGGCTGATAAAACAAACTGCAACTGTGACAGGATCACATATATGAACGGAATCGAGACCTTTAATTTCATGGCCCCAGCTTATAAACACCGGAAACGCTAACACGAAAAGAGGAAGCAATTTTAAAGGTTTTCTTTTATCTCTAGAAGCATTGCCGACAAAATTTCTCAGAAGTATTGTAGTAACCCTTCTATATCTATGCTGATTTCCCTCAAATAATCTCAAACGTCCATTTTGTTTTATGACAGCGCCATTGTTCGAAATGGAGCACTGTCACCGTTGAACGGTTTGAAAAGTTCAGCCTAAATTTTTGAAGTTCGTTGTTTGTAATCCGTGTTAATCTTCTCCATCTTTAAGCATTCTTGTTCCTTTATGGTTTGTTATTATCTCTTTGGTGTTTTTCTATCTTTGCAAAGTATTCTTTTCAGGTTTCTTTCAATTTAAAAGTAATTTTGTCGATGGCCAAAATTATTCAAAATATCGTGACTTTGCTCCTTTCACTTGTTAAGTAGATAAACAATGAGGAGTAGAATGATAATTACGTGTTGTGAATCAACAGTTTGATTGAAACTGATATAAATTGAAAACTAGAACTTGGAATTGTGGGGCAATGAAAATGTTTGAGCTTCAGTGAGCTCAGATTAAAACTCTGTTGAGATGTACACGACCATATTTGTAAATTTGGAATTGCTAAGAAAGGGGTTTTTTGTGTTTGAAATAATAAAATTCCCTTTGAGCAACTTGACTCGCTAGTATTCGAGAATATGTTAAACAAGAAACCAACTCTGAGGTATAGGCGCGGATCACTCATTTCAGCCCTAGACGAATATTTTTAGACAACACTGCTTATAATTGATTTCCGACTTACAACTTGAGCTGAACTTAATCAAACCGCCTATTTTTTTCAGTTTTCAAACTTGACCTATAGCGAACAAGCATTAGCCTCTAACATGGGGCTAATATTTGCTTGAACCACAGCGTTTACTCAATGTTAGCTCAAATGGTCCTATTTTGTTTTACTTTTAATTACCAAGGATGTCAAAAACTGTTTTCATGAATATTGAAGATACCAAAGCGAAATGAAATATGCTAATTTACTGACACTTCGAGGTGATCCATTAACAAAGCTACTGACCACAAGCTTTCAACTCAAAAATAATTGAAACAAACTCAACTTTCTCAACTTGATCTTTTTACCATACCTGAGATACCAGGGATATTTTCTGCTCTGGATGCCATAAAATATTCACAGAAGCCTTACATTCGTCTAAATATTTTAACGATCTTTACACCACCAAGTGAAATCTACACCATATCAACAACACCTGTTCTTTTCGTATAACCGACGGCAACATGCAAATCACCAACGAGCAGCCAGGCCACAGACCAAATATGTCCTTTTGCACGCCAAGAAGAATTGAATTGAATATTTTAAAAGAGAAAACCTTTCTTGCTTTTGGTGGAGTAGCATTCAAGTTTTCCTTCTATTCACCCCAGTAATGGAAAATTGGGTTGGTGAAAGTTATTAAGAAATGTTACAAATTGAGATAGGAAGTACAAATGTTACAAATTCGAGTTTTTAATTGATGGTGTTCACATTCAGAGGTGCCAAACAGAGCACGCGGGCGGCGGAACAAACTTGTTTACATATGTTGTGTCAACTTCCTTCACTACCATACTAATTAAAGATTTTTGTTTTCATCAGTTTGCAAACCTGGCTGACTAAGGAACTATCGCATTGACTTTCAGACACTATGGGCTGTTCGTCATCTCTGCGCCGAAAACCAGCACATATATCATTACCTTTATCAGAGACTCAAAAATATCTTGTAAGGGAGACATGGGAGACTATTGAACAACACAAAAACGCTGTTGGAAAGAAGACGTTTCTAAGGTAAATAATTTCGTTTTTCATCGTTTACTTAATTGCTACAACGACTTATTTTTTTTCTCCCATTATCTAACTTTTTTCACTGAAGTGTAATTCCTACATCTTATCTTTTTCTGCTGTTCCTGTTATATTGCATGGAAACTAAACCTGGAAACTTGGATGATAATTTCTTTCGAATAATAACAGAAAATTTTAGGTGCACTAGAGTGGATTAATTTCGTTTATGAATAATTGTAACTTTCCTAGCTAGGTTCTTGAAATCCTTCTTTCAAACGAGACTTATTCAGTTTACTTTTTCGAGACACTGTTTGGTTCAAATCGTATTTCAGTGGCAGCAAAGATGGCGGACAACATGCTGCACCATATATCACAAATTTGTACTTTTATTAACATTCTCTTTCGAGGCCTTAGTAAATTTTGAAGGTAAGAGAAAACGGTTATGCACATGAGATAATCTTTAACTTTTAAGTCTATTCATTCAGTCTTCACTGAAGATGAAAGCATTGAAGTTGGATCATTTTTGAGTGACAAACAAAAGCACGAGCATATTGTCTCCTTAAGCAGGTGTGTGCAAATATAAAAAGCCCTTGACGTTTAAATCGTCTGAATTTAAAAGGATCACAGTGCTTGTCTCGTTGCCAAAAAAAGTGACTAAGCTTTTTTACACTGTTTTCATTCAGGAAAGCTAAGCTTTAACTGACACAACCCGTTATTAAAAATAATAAGTAATGTTAGATGTTTCGAACACCCTGGGCTCATAAGCCATTACTTCGTCTGTTTTAGATCGAAATTCGTTGTTCAGTAAAATTTACCTCCCAGCTAAATACGCCTGGTGAGACCTTTTATCGTTATTAGAAGAGCTTACATGCTGAGATAAAGAGATAAATGCAAAAAAACACAAAGCTTTCGCGTTTTCTGTCTAGGAGCATGTGGCTAAATGCACGATATTGAAAACGGTGCAAACGAAATAACGCGAAATGCAGAGACCGTTTGGAAGCTTTTTTGACATTGATTTTCAGAAACTTTAATACAATTGAGTTTCTCTGTTCTTTTCTATTTTGGACCTGGTAAATCATTTTACGAATGAAATTTTAGGATTGTAATCATAACCGTCTGCAAATCTTTTCCCTTAGGGCTGTCTTGAAGTTCCATGCACAAGAAACTAAAAACTGCAAATTTTTGTTTCCGACGTGAGATACCTATTTCAAATTTCGACAGCAAAGTAATCAACCTGATACCTTTAAGTTTTGATTTAAATTAAAACAGTGTAGTTGGGAAAATTTCCCAGTGAATCATTTAACAGTGAAATCCCTGGATATATCAACACTCTCTATCACGTAACATTGTTCCCATTTGCTGTTAGTAAACATGCTAAAATGTATATAAAGGATGTATACCTCACCTTCTGTAGTTTGAGCTTCGCAGTTTAAACTAAGAATTTGTTTTATATTAAAGAGGTTGTGTGTTTTTTCGAGTAACCAAATATTTTATAACTAAAATAGTCCTCTTTAATTTGCACCAAATACTCATTTCGCTTCAGATTAATCACTATTTATATTTTACTTAACACCCGCGACAAATTCACGATAAAATTAAACATTATTTAAATTATTTACCGAAAAAAACAATTATTTACAGTGCTGTCACCCGCGATGCTGCTCAGATATGGAATCTATTGTTATGAAGTACTTAAAATTCGGATTTTCAGCATGTACTGATAACATTTCACTTCTGAGTAATTGCTCTTGACAGGAAAATGCACTTTGAATTAAATGCCTAAAGGGCGGTTTGCTTTAATATCTCTGTACAGGCTACTACTAAATGGTTTCCAGTGTTACTGAGGTTATTGCTTCAGCAATAAATGTTGTTATTATTTTTGGCTCATCCAGTTTTATGTGCTTTTAAGACTTTTTCATCAATGTGATAACTTGACAATTCATTCTAGGTAAGACGAAACATGTTTCAATCACCAGATTCTTGAATTTTTTTCTCAGTGCAGCTGTAGGCAGGTCATATAAATAATAAGCTATATAAAAGCCCAGGAGAGAAAAACATCATGTGCCATTTCGCCACCCACCCACCCCCAATTATCCATCAATTACTATGGTCTCCTCTGCGTTCTATACACTCTTGGAGATTCAGTCGTCGACGGGGAATTATTATAATTATAAATCTGGCTTGAAAAATTTAGGTTGAAAATTCATTCAGCTAAACTGAACCCGTTGAAAAGCGTTTAAAATGTAGGATCGAAACTAGCCCATCAACATTGTTTAACTGAGAAAGAGATCGTTGTCCTTCGTAGCGTTCTGATTGGTTAATAAATTTATCTCTTTTCCAACTGTCCGGTTCGAGTGTTTGTACTGTAACCTAAATATATCGATGTCTTAATATTTTTTTCTGGTTTCCTTTTGGCATTTTCAGATTTTCGATTTGAATCCCGACTACCAAAGATTGTTTCCAGAGTTCAAAGACGTTGACCCGTCAGAACTTGAAAATACGAGCGCGCTGTATGGTCACGCCAAACGCGTCATGAAAGCTGTGGAAAATGCTGTGTCCTCATTGGATGATGCATTTAGCTTTGCTGGATACCTAGAGGAACTGGGAAGGAGGCATAAAGCCCGAGCACTGAAACCATCGTACCTCGATGTAAGAAACATATTAACAATAACAATAATATATAGTAGCAAGGATTTATATAGCGCCATACCCGTAGGCTCATGGCGCTTTATAACTGAATCTTTCAAACCAAAGTTTTTGTAGATTAAAAAAATATATCAATAATAAGACACAAATATATAACAAAAAAAACAGGTTCTGGTAGCTGTAGTGAGTTCCAAATTGTAGGTGCTGCAAAAGAGAATCGTCAAAGCCATATTTCCTCAACTAGCTTTCAAACATTTGATATAGTTTTCGGAATTCAGGATGTAATGGGCCTTGACCATTGCATGTTAAAAGGCTTATTTTTATAAGTAATGAGCTCTGAATTTGGTGGCGTCCCTAAATTTTACTTTTGTCTTAACTATAGAATCATGACGGTTCCATGTCAAACATATATTCAAATTTAGAACTTTCTTGTTTTTTAATAGGAATAATTTTTAAACTTCCTTACGGTGAAGTCCACTTTTTCTGGACGTTTGTAGCTTTCGCTATCGGTTTTGACTCTCAATTCTGCGCCCAGGTTTGATCCCTAAAAAACATGAAATCCAAGATGGCGGATCCGAGAGGGTTCAGTATTACGTCATCGTTTTATGCTATTAAGCTCAAAAGGATGTTTATTTGCCTTTATACACACTCTAGTTTGGCTGATCAGATCTCTTGTAGATCCTACGTTGGCAGTGTTTATCGTATGCGGTCCCTTGCAGTTAGTTACTCATTTATTTGGAAGTCACGTTAATGGGATCGAGGACTGCACTATTATGGTCATGTGACATATGACAGCTGTGTTAGTGTATATAAAAACGCCATCGCTTTGTGGTAAAAAATTAACATAATCAGGTGAACAATTCGAATTTGAGATTTTCAAATAAAAATATAGCATCACTCGTTTTGTTGGCCAGTATAGTTTCGCAACGAACAAAAGAAAATCTTGCTTCGAGTACAAAAACCGGGCTAAAACCTGTTTCATCCGTTATGTTTACCTCAAAACATATATTTTTGTTATTCTCGTACAAAGGTGTAATTATATTTCCAGCTTACCGTTCCATTTTTAGAAAAATAAATACTGCATTGTTTGTATTTATGCATGTATACGTAATCGGACACTCTCCATTGGCGCTTTTCAGGACCACTGTAAACAAACAATGATAAATATATATTGAACTAACATAACTGGGTTAATAATCCCAACTGGTTGGAGGCAGACCAGTTGACTATTTACAAGCGTAGCCGAGAAGTTGAACTCGGGGTTACCGAAAACAACATCAGCTGGCGGTCAGAAAGGATTTGAACCCGCGACCTACGGATTATGTTTCAAATCCGGGGCTCTTACCACTCCGTCACGCTGCCTAATAAAATAACTTTGAGGCTTCCATTTTGAACTTGTTGTTCAACAGGCAATGCAGGAAGCTTTAATGTACACTTTGAAAGATCTGCTAAAATCTCAGTGGACGAAGGAAACAGAGGAGGCCTGGAACAAGCTATTCCAGTTCATATCAAGTACTATGGTCAAAGGACTGCAGTCCACGTAAATTGATTTTCCTTCACAATACAAAAGCATCACTTGACCTTAAAGAGCAACAACTCATCAACACATCGCATTAACAAGAAAGCAGTTGACCCTGAGATTGACAAAGCAACGCGAAAATAACTGAAATAGCTGTCTATTTGTATTCTTAAGTCCATGAACAAATTAACATACACAAAACGCAAACGACAGTGATGCTTTCGACATCATCCATTTAAAATAAAATTAAATTTGGTTTTTGACAAAAAAATCTAATTTCAACAGAGGCGTACAAATTAAATTCAAGTATCTAGGGCTGCTGTTACCAAACTTTCCGCAGGACATCTTAATTTTTACTAAGAGTGCGGCAAATAAGATGTACGTACCTTTTAGTTGGTGAAGAAATTGTTCTTGGCTTTCGAGATTGGCCTTGCTTCCTTAAAACATTGGCTTAGAATTAAATGTTCGTATCCAACAGTTTAGCCAGGTTGTAAATCAATTTGATTTCTCCCATGTCGGATTTTCCTTTAAAATGAACGCCGAGGGCCGATGCGATGACTCTATCGTAGGAAATTGGTGTCAATAACGTTTTAATTTAAAATGCTGTTATTTCAACTACTGTCATTCGACTCAATATTATTGGCTATATTAATTAGAGAGTGAACGCTATAATCAAGGACAAATTTGATTGGCTAAAAATCCTTCCGCAGCGGCAATCGTTAAAATTAAAGTGTGTTGTCATAAAAGATAACTCTTCTTTATCAGTGACTCTCTACTGACCCACGTGATGTTGGTTCCCCAGAAAAATTGAGTAGTGAATTAAGTTAGGCCATAGAATATATATCTCATTCGTTCGAGTAGAATATTCCACGTCATGACCAATATTCAAATCAAACCTCTCGATTAGGCTTTTTGTTTTCTTTCACGTAAGTTATACTTTTCTATTTGTGACACAAAATTTTTCTCCATTGGAGGACAAAATATCAACCGGTCACTTCGACGCTCTGTCAAGAATACGGCTTGGTTACCGCAAAGGCGCCGGTGCATTCCTTGTTCAGTCCTTGCCTGACAGATCCGATTCAGTAATAACCACTTATTAACCGAGAGTGAGGTCCTTACTGGAAAATCTCATACCGAGGCCTTACCGTATTGACCTCGCTATCTCTCGGTCAATACGGCAAGGCCAAAGGTGTGAGATTTTCCAGTAAATACCGAATGCTCGAGGTAAATAAGTTTTTTATTATATGGCTTTCTGCTTTGTTCTTGCAGGCCTGTAATCGGCCCGTCGAATTACAGGAGAATAATACCCTGGAATTAGAACGTGCCAGTCAATCAGAGCGCGAGTTATATCGGCTACAAACAAAGGCCATATAATAATAATATAATGAAAACAATCTTAAGAGGAGGCCTCTATTTGCCTAGTGGCGGTTATCAAGAAGGCCCTTAAAAAAATAAAAGTCTAAGGGGTTTAAAACTTGTTAATACTAATAATTAAGGATAAAAATAGTTTAGTTAAAAACTGTTTCAGTTTTCTATAAGTCTTGAGTCACTTGATCTTCTCAGCAGTTAGGTCCAATCGGTAATTGCTATGTAATACATTGCCCTACTGTCAAAAACATCCAATTAACCTGCAAGGGTTTCTGTAAATACTGTATAGTGTAAATACTGATGTAATATATGTACTATAACCATTTTATAAACAGAATGTGTATATAATAAAGAGAAAATATGTATCTTCACGAGGTTACTCGATCAATCAGGTGGGAACTGTATTTGTTGTTCCTATACGCCTTTGTTGTGAGCCGCAGGCGTCACTGACGCCTGTGTCTATTAAGTTCTTGAGGCAGGTTTGTTTACTGATACATATACTTGTTATGCAACGTTGTCGAATGGTGTATACCATGGATTTTCCCAAGTGTCACTTGCACGTATTTTTTTGGTGCAAAGACGAGCCTTTAAAGCGAGTGTGTATACCAAAACAATACAAGCGACAAGTGAGATATTCCATGATATACCACAAAAGAGCGTTGCATAAGTATTTTATACCATGCCAGAAAATACAGTGCCCAACATAACTTGATCACTGCGACATACGCCCTGCGCATGATGGGAAAGTTAAATGTACAACCATCTAATATACAACGGCTTTTCTGTATTCTGATTGGCTGAATTTTCTATGGCATGGTATAAATATATCTAAAAGGCACTGCTCTCTTTATGGCATATTAGCATAGTACTTATCAAGACTTCACCATTTCAGTAATGATCCGGCACGAACATGGTAGCCAATTTGAGCATTCTGGTGTTGGATATCTAGGAGATATCCTGTTCTCGTTCAACTCCTATTTAAAGGAGCACTGTCACAGGAGTTTTGCTGTTTTCAGCTCCATTCGTTGCTGAAATCTTTACCTGGTACCTTTATTCGCTCCCAAAATGCTCAAATGGACTAGAAGAAACATGTCAAACGAATGGTGGATCAGAGAGCAAACCATAATGAATTTCTGGCAATATTTTCAAGAAATGGCTTCAGAATTTGAAGAAACCGGCTAGTTTTTTTCAAATTTCAATCCAATTCCATCCTTGCCATGCTAAGTGCTAGGCGGCAATAAATGGTTTCGGTGCAGTGATAAAGTCCTAGATAACAAAACTGCATCATTACTTTTGGGTTTCCATTGATGCAGGAACATATTTCGGCAATGTAAAATGACGCTAAAATACCGTGACACTGCCCCTTTAAACACAGTAATGGGAGCTTAAGAAAAAAGAACTGAAACTTTATGTGCAGCCTAGGGAATGATGGAATACATGATGAAGGAAAAACGAATTCTCTACTACCACAAATGCCTTAATACACCTCTTTTACCTCCCCCCCCCCCCCCCTCCCCCCTCCCAAAAAAATTGCATAATCATTGTCTGCAGTTTTCTCCTGGGACATGGAGATGTCCCAAGAGAAATCTAAAACAATGCAACAATGCATATGCAAATTTCTGGTAGGGAAGGTAAAAGAGGTGTATAAGTAGAGAATTGGTACGAAAGGACAAAATTGAGGACGAAGAATGATCTTAAATTCAAAGGTAAAACCAGAGGAGACCATAGTAATTGATCGATAATTGGGGGTGGGTGGGTGGCGAAATGGCACATGATGTTTTTCTCTCCTGGGCTTTTATATAGCTTATTATTTATATGACCTGCCTACAGCTGCACTGAGAAAAAAATTCAAGAATCTGGTGATTGAAACATGTTTCGTCTTACCTAGAATGAATTGTCAAGTTATCACATTGATGAAAAAGTCTTAAAAGCACATAAAACTGGATGAGCCAAAAATAATAACAACATTTATTGCTGAAGCAATAACCTCAGTAACACTGGAAACCATTAGTAGTAGCCTGTACAGAGATATTAAAGCAAACCGCCCTTTAGGCATTTAATTCAAAGGGCATTTTCCTGTCAAGAGCAATTACTCAGAGGTGAAATGTTATCAGTACATGCTGAAAATCCGAATTTTAAGTACTTCATAACAATAGATTCCATATCTGAGCAGCATCGAGGGTGACAGCACTTTAAATAATTGTTTTTTTCGGTAAATAATTTAAATAATGTTTAATTTTATCGTGAATTTGTCGCGGGTGTTAAGTAAAATATAAATAGTGATTAATCTGAAGCGAAATGAGTATTTGGTGCAAATTAAAGAGGACTATTTTAGTTATAAAATATTTGGTTACTCGAAAAAACACACAACCTCTTTAATATAAAACAAATTCTTAGTTTAAACTGCGAAGCTCAAACTACAGAAGGTGAGGTATAAATCCTTTATATACATTTTAGCATGTTTACTAACAGCAAATGAGAACAATGTTACGTGATAGAGAGTGTTGGTATATCTAGGGATTTCACTGTTAAATGATTCACTGGGAAATTTTCCCAACTACACTGTTTTAATTTAAATCAAAACTTAAAGGTATCTGGTTGATTACTTTGCTGTCGAAATTTGAAATAGGTATCTCACGTCGGAAACAAAAATTTGCAGTTTTTAGTTTCTTGTGCATGGAACTTCAAGACAGCCCTAAGGGAAAAATTTGCAGACGGTTATGATTACAATCCTAAAATTTCATTCGTAAAATGATTTACCAGGTCCAAAATAGAAAAGAACAGAGAAACTCAATTGTATTAAAGTTTCTGAAAATCAATGTCAAAAAAGCTTCCAAACGGTCTCTGCATTAAGCGTTATTTCGTTTGCACCGTTTTCAATATCGTGCATTTAGCCACATGCTCCTAGACAGAAAACGCGAAAGCTTTGTGTTTTTTTGCATTTATCTCTTTATCTCAGCATGTAAGCTCTTCTAATAACGATAAAAGGTCTCACCAGGCGTATTTAGCTGGGAGGTAAATTTTACTGAACAACGAATTTCGATCTAAAACAGACGAAGTAATGGCTTATGAGCCCAGGGTGTTCGAAACATCTAACATTACTTATTATTTTTAATAACGGGTTGTGTCAGTTAAAGCTTAGTTTTCCTGAATGAAAACAGTGTAAAAAAGCTTAGTCACTTTTTTTGGCAACGAGACAAGCACTGTGATCATTTTAAATTCAGACGATTTAAACGTCAAGGGCTTTTTTATATTTGCACACACCTGCTTAAGGAGACAATATGCTCGTGCTTTTGTTTGTCACTCAAAAATGATCCAACTTCAATGCTTTCATCTTCAGTGAAGACTGAATGAATAGACTTAAAAGTTAAAGATTATCTCATGTGCATAACCGTTTTCTCTTACCTTCAAAATTTACTAAGGCCTCGAAAGAGAATGTTAATAAAAGTACAAATTTGTGATATATGGTGCAGCATGTTGTCCGCCATCTTTGCTGCCACTGAAATACGATTTGAACCAAACAGTGTCTCGAAAAAGTAAACTGAATAAGTCTCGTTTGAAAGAAGGATTTCAAGAACCTAGCTAGGAAAGTTACAATTATTCATAAACGAAATTAATCCACTCTAGTGCACTAAAATTTTCTGTTATTATTCGAAAGAAATTATCATCCAAGTTTCCAGGTTTAGTTTCCATGCAATATAACAGGAACAGCAGAAAAAGATAAGATGTAGGAATTACACTTCAGTGAAAAAAGTTAGATAATGGGAGAAAAAAAATAAGTCGTTGTAGCAATTAAGTAAACGATGAAAAACGAAATTATTTACCTTAGAAACGTCTTCTTTCCAACAGCGTTTTTGTGTTGTTCAATAGTCTCCCATGTCTCCCTTACAAGATATTTTTGAGTCTCTGATAAAGGTAATGATATATGTGCTGGTTTTCGGCGCAGAGATGACGAACAGCCCATAGTGTCTGAAAGTCAATGCGATAGTTCCTTAGTCAGCCAGGTTTGCAAACTGATGAAAACAAAAATCTTTAATTAGTATGGTAGTGAAGGAAGTTGACACAACATATGTAAACAAGTTTGTTCCGCCGCCCGCGTGCTCTGTTTGGCACCTCTGAATGTGAACACCATCAATTAAAAACTCGAATTTGTAACATTTGTACTTCCTATCTCAATTTGTAACATTTCTTAATAACTTTCACCAACCCAATTTTCCATTACTGGGGTGAATAGAAGGAAAACTTGAATGCTACTCCACCAAAAGCAAGAAAGGTTTTCTCTTTTAAAATATTCAATTCAATTCTTCTTGGCGTGCAAAAGGACATATTTGGTCTGTGGCCTGGCTGCTCGTTGGTGATTTGCATGTTGCCGTCGGTTATACGAAAAGAACAGGTGTTGTTGATATGGTGTAGATTTCACTTGGTGGTGTAAAGATCGTTAAAATATTTAGACGAATGTAAGGCTTCTGTGAATATTTTATGGCATCCAGAGCAGAAAATATCCCTGGTATCTCAGGTATGGTAAAAAGATCAAGTTGAGAAAGTTGAGTTTGTTTCAATTATTTTTGAGTTGAAAGCTTGTGGTCAGTAGCTTTGTTAATGGATCACCTCGAAGTGTCAGTAAATTAGCATATTTCATTTCGCTTTGGTATCTTCAATATTCATGAAAACAGTTTTTGACATCCTTGGTAATTAAAAGTAAAACAAAATAGGACCATTTGAGCTAACATTGAGTAAACGCTGTGGTTCAAGCAAATATTAGCCCCATGTTAGAGGCTAATGCTTGTTCGCTATAGGTCAAGTTTGAAAACTGAAAAAAATAGGCGGTTTGATTAAGTTCAGCTCAAGTTGTAAGTCGGAAATCAATTATAAGCAGTGTTGTCTAAAAATATTCGTCTAGGGCTGAAATGAGTGATCCGCGCCTATACCTCAGAGTTGGTTTCTTGTTTAACATATTCTCGAATACTAGCGAGTCAAGTTGCTCAAAGGGAATTTTATTATTTCAAACACAAAAAACCCCTTTCTTAGCAATTCCAAATTTACAAATATGGTCGTGTACATCTCAACAGAGTTTTAATCTGAGCTCACTGAAGCTCAAACATTTTCATTGCCCCACAATTCCAAGTTCTAGTTTTCAATTTATATCAGTTTCAATCAAACTGTTGATTCACAACACGTAATTATCATTCTACTCCTCATTGTTTATCTACTTAACAAGTGAAAGGAGCAAAGTCACGATATTTTGAATAATTTTGGCCATCGACAAAATTACTTTTAAATTGAAAGAAACCTGAAAAGAATACTTTGCAAAGATAGAAAAACACCAAAGAGATAATAACAAACCATAAAGGAACAAGAATGCTTAAAGATGGAGAAGATTAACACGGATTACAAACAACGAACTTCAAAAATTTAGGCTGAACTTTTCAAACCGTTCAACGGTGACAGTGCTCCATTTCGAACAATGGCGCTGTCATAAAACAAAATGGACGTTTGAGATTATTTGAGGGAAATCAGCATAGATATAGAAGGGTTACTACAATACTTCTGAGAAATTTTGTCGGCAATGCTTCTAGAGATAAAAGAAAACCTTTAAAATTGCTTCCTCTTTTCGTGTTAGCGTTTCCGGTGTTTATAAGCTGGGGCCATGAAATTAAAGGTCTCGATTCCGTTCATATATGTGATCCTGTCACAGTTGCAGTTTGTTTTATCAGCCGTGTACATCATGCAAATGTCACGAAAATTTCTGACGGGTATAATTTTAAATGAGTTTGTTTTTTTCCTCAGTGTAGAATGTCTCAAACACTGCGTCTGCGCGCCGTTTTTTTGATTAACAAAAAAAACGTCAGCGATGGTTTTTGCCTTAAAATTAACCAAGAAATTTTCACATAGGCGAGTAGCTATAGTCCGAGACGCATTCTACAAAGCTCTGTTGTTGCTGAATTATTAACAAACTCGCCCTGCGGGATATGTGAATAGCTCTTTTCAAGGTTAACTCTGCTCAGTTGCATCACAATAAAATCTAGCATGCATGCGAGGCAATTTCGGGCTATTTTGTAGTTTTAGCCCAAAACTGCCTCGCATCCATATTGGATTACATTGTAATGCAGATGAAAACAAGTAACCTTAAAAAGGGTTATTACGCTAAATCAACTTCGAAAAACATGTTAATTCACTATAATTTATTACGGAAGTAAGAATATCATGGAAGCAATTGGCCGAAGAAAGACTCTTAAGACTGCCCCCTCAATGGGCCCGTTGAACTGTTTGATCCCACGCATGAGCACATCTTCTTATGTAAATCAACGCACGAAAAAGAACTTAAACAGTGAAAACATAGACATAACTCTTAGGACAAACTCCTGGGGGATTGAGTCTCAATTAAGTACAACGTTTAAAATATATCGCAGGTATCCCTTTCCACAAGCATTTTCACCTGTCTAACTGAAGAAGGGGTAGGTTTATTTATTCTTCCGCTTGCAGTGAGCTTTATGAACCGTTGTTTGTATTCACTTTGACCCTACAGTTTTAACATCAACTTTCAAGTTAACTTATCGCTTTTTGTCATGACAAGTTAACGAAGACAAACATTGAAAAGAATGACAGGTTTTTATTCTGGACTGGATATTTTGGTTACTGTCTTTCATGCCCTTCATATCCTATAAGATGTTAATCTTGTGTAAAATAAGTTTTCTTATTATTGACCGTCGGAGGTAGAACACATCTGTGTACATCTGTTTGTTTCCACAGGAAGTCAATCTATCGGGACAAGAGAGGCTAAACTAGAATTTTCTTTAGTGCGGGTTAAAATAATGCACCTCTATGTTGATATCTATGATTTTTAGAGCAGTGAAAAGTAATGTATCGATCAACGTTTTTCTTGTTATCCTTTCATCTCAACACATCTTAAATTCGGTCGCGTTCTATAACTTTGGTCTCAAGACAGTTTCAAGGTATATCTTATTTCAATGCAGCTGAATCTCGATTTTTTGTAGCCTCGATTTTTCGAAATTCAATTTAACCTCTCAGAAATTTGACATTTATATGACAAGTATTTTTCTAACCTCCCGATTATTCGAACCTAACTGCCAGAAATTTGAATTTCCCATGGCAACAAGTATGTTTTTCAAATTATAATATTTAAAGCAAATATTTTTAATTTCTTGCGGTACCTTAAACGCTTTAAGACAAATTTAGCTTTCTTTATCGGTTTACTTGTTTTGAGCCACGTTTGTTTGTGTTTCAACGTTTTGTAAAGAACGGGAAATCCAAAATGTTGTATGGCTAGTCGGTGACAATGCCTTCATTTCTATGTGATATGACGTCACCGTCCCATGTAATTGTTCTCAACAAGAAATATTTATAGAAGTGTTAAACACCTTGCGAGTGTCAAACAGAGGGGGGTGAATAGGGGCATACAAATTTGCCGATCCGTGTCTTTTTTTCTCCAAATCCGTTGATCCGCCAATATTTTTGTTCAAATCCGAAACCAGAACCACATCCGGAAACAAAAGTATAAAAGTTCAAAGGCAAACTGGTAAATGTGAATGCCATTGTTAATTCTGCACAAATAGAAAAGAAGGCAATACTCCTGAGTTTAAATAAGCTTCGTTCCAAAAAGAAATAAAATTGGACGAACTCATTAATTTACTGACCAAGGCTGAAGAAAGATCTATGAACCAAATCTCGTTCAGGACCCAGGATCCGAACATCAAGACAGGCACAATACGGATCGGAATCCGCGCCAAAATTCACAGCCAGGGATTTCGACAGTTTTGTAAAGTAGTTGACATGTTCGTGGAAGTACCAGACGTGGCATATTTTTGGCGCCGCAAGGCGCCTTTCGAGCGCTTGAAGCGCGAGCTACCTAGGGGGGTTTGGCGGCATGCTCCCCCAGTAAATGTTTTTTAAAAAAAAACACTCAGAAACGTTGTTTCCAGCGTTACTGGAAAGCGGTATCAGTTTCTTATGCAAGGCTGGAGTCACTCAAATTATCTTTGTAAGTAAAATATGTAATGGAAATGGATAAATGTTAGGGGATGGGGGAGGGGGGATGGCGACAAAAGAATTTTCAGTTGTTTATCATCGCGAATTTATTAATTTTTTTAGAATTTCAAAAAAGACATAAGGTAACTGAGGTTAATCTTTGTCAGCTTTAACTTTTCTATTCATCAAGGTCAGAACCAAGGGCTGAATCATCACTTTCTGTCCACCTCGCAAAGCCCAAGAACAGCTGTGGCTATTCCTACCTTCGCTTATTCTCTTCATTTCTCCAACAGATGTTCGACCAACACGTGTAGTGTGTTTTGCCTGGGGATTTCCCTTTTAACTTGGCCGAGCAGGAATAAAAACGAAATGGTCACTTCAATTTCGTTGAAATGAAACGGAAAACCAATCAAATATTCAACTCGATAAGCAAAGAAAAAAAAAGTAATGTGGCACTTCTGAAGAATTTAATTGCAGTATTCTGTTATCATCTAGTCAGTAAATTCATGAGATGCTTAGGTAAAAACAAATTACAATAACAAAATAATAAAAAAAATCCCTCAAATATTGAAATCAAAGTACCGGACATGGAATGGAAACGACCGGGCGAAACGTCCGGCCTCCTGCCTCAAACAAAAACCCTGCACAATCCACAATCCACTGTGTTTTCAAAATCCGTGAATCTGCTCGAATTACAGCAAAAAATTCACAGTCTGTGCGCTTTTTAAGGCCAAATCCGTCGATCCGAAAACCTATTCAACCCCCACCAAACACACAAGGAGGTACAAGATGTGGGGCTCAATCGCCCTCGATTCTGAGTCCTGCGATCTTAGTTTATTTAATTCATCCTGTTGTTTAGTTTGGTTATTGTTCTTTTTACTGAAATCGTCACTTTAAGGTCGCTCGGTAGATATTGCTGAACACAGTAAAATTATATCACTGCTATCAGAGAAATCGAAGTATTTATGAGTCAAATCATTATTGTAAGGATATAAGTAAGGATATGTGTTACTATGACCACTATTTATAGCTATCCGTAAACCAGGCTAACCTGGAGATTATTCAAGCTAAACAGAGCGCTATTGAGTCTGCCGCGCTGGGCCGAGCCGAGCCGAGCAGAGCCGCGCACTTAAAAGATATAATCTTTCTCTTTGGCGGCTTCAACGGCAGATACTTTGAAAGCATAAACAAGAAGAGTTAATGTGATTATTATTTTCGAGTAAATGCTTGCAATTAACACATCATTAGTTGATTATTGATGACCCTAGATGATTCATGAAAATCTATTTTCTCTAGGTAAAATCCTAAAGTGTTACCATTCGAGTATATGCCGGCAAAGTTATTGTTTGATCAGAACTATCATCGCATCGCTTCTGATTACTTACCTTAAAGGGAACCTCCACTCTGACAAAAAGTTCACTTTAAATCACACGAAATAATTTTAAGAATCACATTTATTTGAAGTTTTAACTAACAAGCGCGTTTACCTTAAATACATGAATTATAGAATCGTTTATTTTTGTTCTCAAAGTTCCCGGGAGCCGCCATCTTGAATAATTGTGACGTGAAATGGTTGCCCTATTGTTATTAGACAAAAGCTCTTTGTGTCAGAACAACAGAGCAACCAAGACACGTCACAATTATTCAAGATGGCGGCGCCCAGGAAATTTGAAAACAAAAATACGCGATTCTGACATTCGTTTTTCTCCACTATAGACACTCTTCTGGAAAAAAATTAAAACTAACGTTAGTGCAAATACTATATCCTGCGGTTTAAAGTGATTCTTTGGTAGGAGTGGAGGTTCCCTTTCATTTGGT
>JAHPZR010034469.1:0-12527 GCA_019787425.1 Platygyra sinensis
CCCAAACGAATGAGCCTGTCACTGAAACTGGCCAGTCACTGGAGACCTCGTAAACTACCTAGAACAGAACAACAGAAAAAGGGAAAAAACGTGGCAACTAAGCTGTCTATTGAAGTAATAACAAGATGAATACTAGCGTTAAGGCGATATCAAAAATGAAAAACAAACCAAATTTTCACTGAATTTGAAACAGGAGACAGTCTGGTGGAGCTCACTGAAAGGTGCAAACTTTGCCTAAACTGCGAGCAGACATCTGAAAAGTGTCATGAAGTGAGGGATCCGAGTCCCAATGACTCAGAGTGGGCTAAAACATAGTGATCTCCTGGGATGTGACGAGCCTGGAGCTCAAAGTCAAAGCCGGCAACGGAAAACCACAGTTGCCGTAAGCAGCACTGCATGAAGTAGGCCTTTGTGGAGCCAGAATTGATATCTGTGATGGCGGCTTGATTGTCGCAGGACACGATGAATTTTTGATGGCGAAACTTGGGTGCCCAGAACTGCACAGCAACCACTCCAGGCAACCACTATGGTATAGGACAAACTGACATCGATCAAGAACCACTTCAAATGGCGAAAGCACCAAGGAACTTAAGATTAGAGAAATGCACATTCCTCGACGGGCAATTCAACACGATCCAACATGAACTAAGCCTGATCTTACAGAGACATTCTCCAACAAAGTCACATTTGCGTGACAAAACCGACAAGAAACTGATTTCAAGAGATTTTCCTGTGGGGGATCGCCAGCAACAGTTGTTTGACCGGCAAATTTTTGCCACGACTTTTGTGAGTCCAGTTCTGCGGGTTTGTCTTTGCCTCTGCCTTCAATTTTCGCTCGGCTAGCACTAAAGGCATTCTCCCATCGATTTTGTTCTTGCCTCGTCTAGAACAATCAATTTCTCCTGCTCAAAGCAGGCACCTCGATCACTAGCCACTGACACATTAGCTTGATCCTTATGGAATGAAATCGAACCCTTTTTCCTGTTTGAAGGTTTCTTTGCACTAGCAGAAGGACAAGGTGTTTTGCATTTTTTCTTCGACAACAATCTTAAAACACAAACATCGCACAACACCGTGTCTGTCATGTGATCTTTTAATGCAAATTTTCCCTCATAACAATGTGTTGACAGGGTGTTGACAACTATCAATTAGAGATAACTAATGGTACAAAACGTTTTTCATTAATAACTTTGCTTAGGATCAATCTTTTTCCATAGATTTTTTTAAATGAAAGATTGGAATAAGATCTCTCTAAAAAGCGAAAAACGATTAAACTTGGGGTACACTGATACATGTACCTTAGGAGAAAATAATTTATGTTTGGCTGAGTGAAGCGAATTAGAACATAAATCACACTTTCTTCTCGTAATCTCATGCCGGCACTTGAAACACACTTTCAACAAATGCACCAGTGCTTGGGAATTCAAGAAACGTTAGCGTTATAATCCCAATTACACATCTAGGTGCCTGTGGATTTTTTGCGGCAAATTTATCACGGACTTAAATTACAACAATTAGTATAATTTGTTTTTATCAAATCGCATTGTTAAGGCCATTAGCATCAGTCAATTTTGGAGTGTAGAGTCTGTGAAAACTTACATTATGAGTTTGTCCAAGAAAAGACACTTTTGATAAAATCTCGTAAGAAACCCAGCCAAAGACAAAGGAGAAAGACAAATATTCTTCAGCTGAAAGCAAGAAGAAGGAACTCACTGCCAGAATTGTTCCAATGACAAGCACAATTCCAAATGTCTGGAAAAGAAATTGCCATCAAACCCAGGATAGAGAATAGTCCAGTTTTGAATTCCCTGCTTGTTCTAAGTAACTGCTGAATTTTGGTCTAGTCGGCACAATTTCTGCACCGGGACAAGGCTAACCCTGTATTGGCTTTCCTTCTGTCTTTTTGCTTTTGTTTAAATTGCGCTACAAATCGAACAAATCTTGGAAAATTGACCAAAAGGAAAGGAAACAACGAAGCCATGAAAAGGAGTGTGCAGCAGGTGAGTGTAATAGTTATGAATAAAATAGCAATTGAAGTGTGTCTGGTTTACACTTTTTTAAATTTCCTATGAAGAACCCTGCAAAAGCACGTTGGTGCAATTTAATCAGGCATCAACACGGAAGAGATGGTTTTCATGTAAGCAAGAACATTGTAATATGTGAAAAAAATTTTAGGAAACAAAATAATCAAAGGTGCTGGGGGAGTGAGAAGCAGATTGGGTAAAGGTATGGTGTTGTTTAGGTCTGTATAATTTTACAATAATGCTGATTTTATGACAGTCTCGTATCGCGACTACATTACTGTTGAATTGAATTTTGATGGCAATCTATTTATATTCCAGCTGTTGAAGTACGTAATTACTATGATAATCTTGTATATTTTGACTTAAAAGAAATAAAACAGTCCATTGTTATGCTATTTCTAGGTCTGCATCTTAATTTGTGTTTTATGTATACCTTGTGGTATACAATAAAGAAAGCTGATTTAAACTTACCGCAGTAGAACGGAGGACTTTTTGCATACGTTATTTCTCAAAAACAAAGAGCAAACCAGCAAAAAAAAAAAGGTTGATGTTTTTCTATTCAATTGAAAACCACATGCAAAAATTCAGGCACTTGTGACGGAAAAAAAAAACCAGACAAAATCCTCACTTAGCATGGTTTTGCACTCACCCCTTCAATTGTTCTAATGACACGCTCACTGAATTCTTCGTAAGTTTCGCATGTACTATTTAACTCAAGAGCTTGCTTATCCAGATCTACTTTAACTGCATGAAAAAAAATTTCAATACAACGAATGTCACTGCTCCTTGGGACAAGTTTCAACTGCTTTGCTCTTTTGTCACGTAGCACACGGTGTGCTAGCGAGCTAATTTGAACAGGACAGTTGTCCTGTACCAACAATCGTGACCCATTTTTGTTCACTAGTCTAAACATGTTCTCGAAGTTATCCTGTACGAATTTGGCAAAGTGCATGCCATCTAATTTATCATACTGATGACACACAATAGCATCTTTGCTGTAACTAATAGCCACAATCACCTTCACAACTTTTCCACCGCTTCTCACTTTGGCCCCCTTTGAAGTGCAGCCGCACATAAGACCCTCACACTTCTTGTGCCAAATACGGCTGTGAGGCGCACTGGCTTGATCTGCTGGGTTCCTTTTATACCAAAAACTAACCCTAAACGCAATCTAAATAAAAAGCTACATTGTCTTTCCACACATCCTTTGAGTAGTCTTTTCTGATATTTTTGGCACATTTTAAGCATTCTTTTAAGTCCTTTTTCTGAGAGAAGGCCCTTTTTCCTTGCTTGGAGGAAATAGTAACCTTCCCATTGAAAGAATTGCCTGACTGTTCTGTTGCTTGCATGTTTTGGGCTTATCCCAGCTCTCGCCACTAGCCTAATGGATGTAAAATTACCCCCTTCGTGTCTCAAACTGGACAAAGTTTGTAAAATGCGGCGTTCCTCTGGCAAGCTCAATTTATGTGGCATTCCTCCAAAATCTCTGTTGCACTTCTTTCTTTGATCCCAGTCCATTATCTCGTCTTTTTTTATCCTGTAGACTGTGGATCATGAAACATGGCATTGTTGAGCTATATCCTTGATCGATTATTTCTTTCCTTGTGTTAAATACTTAATATAAGCCCTTTTGGAGAGGTTGATTTCACCATTAAACACCATGATTTCTTTCTCGTGTACATAGAAAGCCGTTAAACAAAGCGGCTTATTTTGGACGTCACAATTGACGCATTGTAATTGCTTAATTGGCGTTTCCGTTAATTTGTTTGAAAGCTCATCGAAAGGGCAATAATTGGGCCAAAAATCACAATCATCTGAACTTCCATTGCGAGGATACAGCAATTTGAATAATATGCCATCTCAGACAACCCCAGACAAAACTGTTGAGACCATTTTGATATAATTTTCAATTTTGCCCCATGGTACCATCGTGTCCAAAAGAAACAAATTCGCTCCCCTCCCCACCCCTGGTACAATGTTGTTTTGGCTTAGCAGCTCAAGCGTGCATTTTTTGTGTTACCGCACACAACATTGCAATAAGGGGAGGGGGGAAACAGTCTTTTAATCTGTGACAGTAAGCATTTTTGTCAGGGTGAGTGCAAAAAAATAGGTATTCTTGTAATGTGTCTCAACAGGTTTTGTCCAAGGTTGCAGTTATATTTCCTTAAGGCTGGTTCTCACTAGCACATAAGCATAAGCATAACATAAGCATAAGCAAGTGAGAACGCCCGCGACCTAAGCATAAGCATAAGAACAAACCCACTTATTTGTCTTATGCTGTTCTCACTTGCACATAAGCACAAGAAAAACAAACATGTTCGTTTTTCTTGTGCTTATGCTTATGCGCAAGTGAGAACAGCATAAGACAAATAAGTGGGTTCATTTTTCTGATGTTGCGGGTGTTCTCATTTGCTCGTGCTTATGTTATGCTTATGCTTATGCGCTAGTGAGAACTGGCCTTTAACCTGTAAAATTCAAAGGCAGAAAGAATGCTACACCCACACAAGTGCGGACCTATTTTTTTCAACCAAGTATAAAAAATATGATAGGTTGAGCAAAAGCACACTCATAAAATAGGTTTTCCATTAAACAATTGAAAATCAAGCAAAACACTGGGAAGAGTGAATTGGATTTCCAGATGTACTTTGATTTCAGGTTGTGGTGAACTTTTTTCGAAGTGAGACAACTGGTGTCCAGGTCTGCGCTGTCCAAAAGCTGACTGTGTCCCTTTAACTTGGGGTGGGTATGGATAATTTACGAAACAACACTGAAGATATATCAGTAATGAGAGAATTTTTGCATTCACTTTGCTTGCTGATGCACACACCTCCAAGAACTGTTTCCTATATGGTTTGGTTGTTTTTAGTCACCCTTGGAAAATGTAGTTATGACCCTTTTTGGTACCTCAAGATGAAAATATGGCATGTTATGAAATATGGTATTAGGTAAAGAAGTTTCAAAGCTACAATTTTAAGGTGAATGTAACACTGCTTTATTTCTAAGTGTATCTTCAAAAGCTCAGAGAAAGCAGGAAACAAGTTTCAAACTTGCAAAAAAAATCATCACAGGATTTGCTCAGTGTTACCCATTGTGGAAATGTGTAGAACACTTCAAAACTTACAAATATATTTAACAAACCTGTTATGAGCAACCATACAAATAGAGCAGCAAGTGGGCAAAATTTTCTTTTTAAAGGGTTAGCCTAAAGAGACAGTGAAAAAAAAAGAAATGAAAAAAAATAATTAAATAACATCGCATGAATATTTTGGGACCTGGTGAGGCAACCGATGTTCCCTTATAAAATATCAGCATTTGTGGTTTTCTGGTGAAATGAAAGGAACTTGCATTACAAATCTGTATGTGTCAAAATGTTTCAAATGAAAGGCCACATGCAAGAACGTCCCGTAGATTTCTCGTTAAAATCGAAAATGGCCAAAACAGCTCCAAACTTTGCATGCCCATTTTGTTTTTACCTGTAAGAAACTGCCTTGCACTTATTTCCCCTCATTTCTGTTGCGTATTCCAGAAATAAAGTATGCTAAAACACTTGCATGCTACAGTCCACGTCTTTTGAAACTGCTTTGTTACATGATACCATTAGCATTGTTTTTCTTTTAAGAACCAATGCCTATAAAAATCAAGTAAAACTGAAATTTCGTGGCCAGAGCCGAAAAATTTTTTCCCTGATGTTTTGCCCATCAGTAGCTATTGGTAAGTAACTAAACTTGTTGTAGTTTGTTTTCAGAAAGACCGCTTCAGTTTGGAGGAAATTGATAAAATCTATTTTCGCTGTTGGCAACTTGAAAACTGCCAAAATTTGACACGAAATGGGCCGTTCTCAAAACTTCACTTGCACGCAAAAGGAAAGAAAGCGAGCTAAAATATCTTCCAATACTTTAGTTCATAGAGGGTTTTACTTCTACTTTGGTGGTAAATATTCAACTTAACCGTAATCTTGATGGCAAACAGTAATATTTTAAAACTGCTTGATTCTTAACAGACAAAAATTTATATTTTAGTTGACAGTCGCGATTAAAAGTTTAGGTATGTGGAACACCTTGGTTTACCCTGAGATTCAAGCCATGACATGTTTAAGCATTGAACTAAAACATATGTAAAAACTGACTTGGGTAATTCAGTTTGCGCCTCACACGAACTCTCCGAAATTAAACAAAATTTGGTTGAAATATGAGACCATAAGTCGCGGTTTGTTAGTGTTTACGATGGCTTGCCGCTACTCTCACAATACCTTACTACTTAACTCGCAAAAACTTGTTAACAGATTTGCGTTTACAAAATTACCTTGCTGTCTTGCTGTCTTTGCCCCGGGCAATTTGCTTCCTGGTTATCATTGTTTCTTCTTCCTAATGTTCAACAAACTCAAGGCAGCATTCGAACCTTCTCAGCACTTATCAGAAACATTAATCAGTTGCCATCAATCCTTTCTTTTCGATCCAATTTTACATCTTGTACATTTTCAATTAAGTTTAAGCCAAACGTTCCAGTAGCCAACGAAACATTTGTCTTTGATAGCTGTAGTGTTGCGTGACAGAATAAAATAATTCCCACCAGGAGGGTGTAGAGAAACGACGCGAAAAAGGACCTAATTCCATTGTTTTAGATTGCACCTTAAGTAGACATTTTGTTTTTCTACATTAATTCTTTTCAAAATTATTTTCAAAATTCGACTGTTTATCAATTCAAGTCGTATGTTTTTTAATTTATTTTTGTTCGTCAAGTCGTAAATGATTGTGTTCCAGTCCACAACTCCACGCATATTTTCGCAATACCGTTTTGCTTGAAGGAGAGCAAAACTCCAATGCTGTCATAGAGGTCTTACAAAATTCAAAAGAAAAAGTTTTTACAAAATTATAAACAAAAAATCGGAAAAATCTCTTTGTGTCGAATTTTTATGAGACTTCTTGTGTAAAGTGCTGTACTCTTCAATAAAATCATGCCGATGTTTATTTCCTTACCTACATAAAGGTAAGTCTTTCAGACGGACACTAACATACGACATATATGTTCTGACATATCACAGATATGCAGTTTAAACTTTCCCCGGCAAGTGCATTTGCTGCCAAAGGTGATCAGCCTCTCGATGTAAGCCAGAGCTTTCCTCTTCACTTTGATGTCAGTTACTGGGATATCAAAGAGGACACAGATATCTGAAGCATCTGAATTGCATATTTTGACAGCTTTGAATCCACAATAAGTTTGCAAATGTTATAAATGTCATAGCAGATGGGATGACGGAGGGCAACTTCTTAAAGGATTTCACTTCTCGGCTACCTGAAAGCGTCCTCATCCACTACGTTCTGGCTCTCTTCAATGTCTCTCTCTGTCATTGGATTGGAACAAATAATTTTCAAACTGATAGCTTAAAGGAGCACTGTCACAGGAGTTTTGCTGTTTTCAGCTTCATTCGTTGCTGAAATCTTTACCTGGTACCTTAACTTGTTCCCAAAATGCTCAAATGGACTAAAAGAAACATGTCAAACGAATGGTGGCTCAGAGAGCAAACCATAATGAATTTCTGGCAATATTTTCAAGAAATGGCTCTAGAATTTGAAAAAACTGGCTAGTTTTTTCAAATTTCAATCCATTTCCATCCTTGCCATGCTAAGTGATAGGCAGTAATAAATGGTTTCGGTGTAGTACTAATGTCCTAGGTATCAAAACTGCATCATTTTTGGGGCGTTTCCATTGATGCAGGAACATATTTCGGCATTGTAAAATGACGCTAAAATACTGTGACAGCGCCCCTTTAAGGGCACACCCTTGCAAAATTTGGACCGAGATCTCGCCGAGAATCTTGCCAAGATCTCAAAATCTCGTCGAGATTCTCGCCGAGATCTTGGCGAGATCTCAGGATTTGGCGGCCAAAAACTCGGCAAGATCACAAAATCTCGGCGGTCAAAAACTCACCGAGATCTCAAATTCTCGGCGGCCAAAAACTCACCGAGAATCTTGGCGAGATCTCAAAGTCTTGGCGGTCAAAAACTTGCTGAGAATCTCGGCAAGACTCGCCAAGATATCAAAATCTTGGAGGCCAAAACATCTCACTGAGAAAACTGGAAGATATTTTAAAATGTCAAAACTCAGATCCAGGTAAGCTAATCATAAATTCGTTGAGTGAAGTAGTTTCTAGCAGACAAAACAAACACACTGAAATACGACTCCTGACTGCATCTCAAAAACAAGCAGATTTATTGACAGATAAGAGGGTCCGTCACGTACAGTTAAAAAAAAACTTAATGGTTTCAGATACGTCCACCTTCAGTTGACATTTAGCTACCTTTAATGAGAGGAAAATCGTTTTTGCTGAAACTAAAAATAGAGGAGAACTAACCTTTATCCTCGGGTCGACTCATGTCCTTTACCTCGTGCATGCAAACAAGAATAATTAACCTCAGATGTACTACATCTGTCAGCCGCAAAGAAGCGAAGAAAATTCGTGTGGCTTGACTACAACCTCATCTCAAAGCGAATGTCATGAAAAGGTTCATCTTCATCAACTGCTCAAGTTTTGCACTTTGCTAAAAACTGCTAAAAATTGTTCCGTGTACACAGACTTCAGTCGTTGCAGGTCTTGAAAAAAACAGTTGTACAAGATGTTTACGAATCCTCTTGAGATTGCTCACATTCGCAATGAAAACGTAAGAAATTAGTTAAACCATATTTCCTTTTCTTGAACAAAGCAGCTCATTCCATCGTAATTAAGTCCTTTGCACTTTCAAAAACATCTAACAAACAAATTTCCCACGGTGAGAACTGAAGCCAACTCTCCTGACGAAGGATTGCGTGTACTTTACCCCACTTGACTTAAGACATCCAATCACAGTGCCTAGTTAACGATCTTGGCGGGAAGTCTTCCCGCGTCTAGTCTGTCTGCCACTGGCGCTGCTCGAGGAAAAGTGAAATAAATACAAAAACAAAACCTACCTCTACAAAGCCAAATTTGAAAAGTATTTTTTTAAAACAATTGATTGCCATTGAGTTGCTCAAAGGTTAGTCTGCTCCAACGTCTAAATGAGCAACAAAAGTCTTATCTTAAAAAGCGATCAGCACGCGTCTGTTCGTCGCCATAATTAACTTTGTTAAATAAAATATTTTGGTAAATTAAAACCCATCCATGTCTGAGTGTCTTTACTTCAATTTGGGCTTCCCGCATTTGAAATCGAACTGAAAAACAGAAAGCTGATGGTCAACCACAAAGCAGTTAAATTCAACGGAGAAAAATTATTCATTTCATCTGGGAATGATTGGGTAAATATTTTGGTAAGTTTGTGTATTTCAAAATCTCTGCAAGATCTCGGCGAGATCTTACTGAGATACACAAAGAGTCGAGCTTCACGACGAGATCTTGCCGATCTCGGTGAGATGTAGAAAATCTCACTGCGAACTTGACCGAGATTTGAGAAACCCACAAACATCATGGCGAGATCTCCGCAATCTCGGCGAGATGGAGGAGATCTCGCCGCGATCTCGCCGAGATTCAGAAACTCACAAGCATCATGGCGAGATCTGTACAAATCTTGGCGAGATCTTGGTAATCTCGGCGAGATGGAGGATATCTCGCCAAGATTTAGAATCTCGCAAACATCATGGCGAGATCTCGGTTATCTCGGTGAGATCTCAGCAATCTCGGCGAGAAGGAAGATATCTCGCCGTGATCTCGCCGAGATTTAGAATCTAAAGAGCATCATGGTGAGATCTCGCCAAGATCTTGGTAAAAATTTTGCACGGGCTTGAGGTCAATGAAGGACACGCTATGAGCTCAGCTGCTAAGGCCTGGTTTAAACGTCGCATTTTACATGCGCCGAATCAAATACTAATTTTAGTCGACTCGAATGAATACGTTTGGGTGATTTGATTTGAACGTCGCATTTTTTTGCCCAATAAAATTGCTGAGCGCGAGCGACGTGTTTTAAATTCCCATTCAAACAAACATAAATTATTTAACATAATTTGAATTCGATTCGGCACATGTAAAATACAGCGTTTAAATCAACTGGCGAGCTTCAGTCGTATATTCGACTGGATCAGTCAAACATTCGACTGACTCGCATCGAATTGAAATATGTCGCATTTAATTGATTTTGACGTCGCATTTTATACATGCACTTAATTTGGCAATTTGATTTGGCACATGTAAAATGCGACGTTTAGACCGGGCCTAAACGTGCAAAGCGAGACTTACTGCTGCATTGAAAAACAAAAAAAATAGCATACGAGAAACAGCGCTGAGAAATCTCCTCGATCCAAGCCCCTTTCCCATTTTGCCTCTGGATCATCTTTTGCCCCAGCGAGCTGCAGCCTGAAGGCCTGCAATTCAAAAGCCTTTATTGAAACAGTTTTAAACAAAAAACCATCACCATTCCTGAGGTATTTCTAAGGTTGAAACCTCATTGCTGTGTTGACTATGGTTTATTTAAAACGAATAATAAAACACGGTATTGCGTCTCAAATGAACAAAAATTTGAACTCTGATAAAACATCCATTTTACTAACACTTTCATCGAGAATAACAATGTTGATACTTATATTTTAAGGAGTACAAACGTGAGCCAACAGCAAGAAAAACTCCAGTTTCCTGTAACACTGTGTAGGAGCCCGCCTTGCTTAAACCTGTATATGCTTTTGGTTTTTTGCTGATATCCTCGCTATTTAACAATTATTCCTCTCGCACTCATGGGCTCTGAGTCAATAGCCCATGAGGGCGAGAGGAATAATTGTTTTAGTAAAATCCAACTAGTTGGTGAAAACAATATCGAGACAAAACATCTTTCGCTAGTTAAAGCTAGACTTTATTCTTATTTGCCGGCGCTTTTCGCTAATAGTGAGCTATAACAAATAGCTTACTAATAGCTCAACCAATCAGAACGCAGGATTGATAATAGACCACTAGTTGGATTTTACTAAAATAAGATAGTATTGACAGCACTTTACACTTGTCAGGAACTCGACGTGTCCATCCAATACCAAGCGATGCTCTATGCGCCGGACATAGTCATCTGGTCAACATTTCGAGGAAAGGAGAAGATGGATGCTCTCGCTAGAAGTAAATAAACTTCATTATCTATACCGTGAAACGCAAACATCACCATGTGGCCGGTTACATCCCGCTGACAGCTAAGTAATGGAATACATTCCTCTGCTCTACATAGGTATTCCTGTCTCTTCTGTCATGACCACATTGGCCTCCCACAATCGATAGCCGTGAAATGAACAAGTATTGTCCATAGTTCCTAGATGGTTTCAACCAGTTTCCGTGTTTTCAGTTCTTTAAGCTTATTGACTCAGATATCAAAACTGACTGTTTCAAAATTAAATTAAACACTAGCCAGACTATATCTTTTTCAGAGTATTTAATCGAAATGGTACAAATAATTATGTAATGGTTGAAATTTCTATAATAAGTGGTTGGAAACAATGCTGTTTTTTGCTAATATTAAAAATCACCTTGAGCGGATCGGACGTGTGAGGGATTGACGCAACACCGCTCCTTATCTGTTATCTCATCAGTTTGCACTGTTTTGACTAATTTAGAGGGTGGCAACATCGATCAGATTCATTTAGAACGCCAACAAATCTTCGCTCAATTTATGTTTGTATTGAGATATCGTGTTTAAGAAATATATTAAATCAGTTTCGCCTCGGAAAATGTTATCGTTTCCCTTCAGAAATAAAGAGACTTTATGTTTAATATAAATTATCCAAATGTCTCATATTTCAACCAATTTTTCCTAAACTTCGCCGAGTTCGTGTGAAGAACAAATTGAATTACCCAAGTCAGTGCTGACCTGAAAGACTTGCGTATATGTAAGTCAACCAATAAACATCGGCATCACTATAGTAAGGAGTACAGCGCTTAACATGAGAAGTTGTCTCGTACACGAGAAGTTGTCTCATAAAAAATCGGCAAGAGAAAATGCTTTCTTGTTAATCTTGTAAAGTTTTTAATTTGTAAGACCTCCATACCAGCCATGGAGTTTTGCTCTCCTTAGAGCAAAATGGTACTGCTAAAATATATGTGGAGTTATAGGCTGGAACACTATATTAAAAAAATAAATAAATTGACGACTTGACCAACAAAAAAATCAAAACTATTAACGATTTGATGAACAGTCGAATTTTGAAGGAAAGAGTGTAAAAAAATAATAAAATGCCTACTTAAAAGTGCAATCTAAAACAACGGAAACAGCTCCTTTTTTGCGTGGTTGTTTCTCTACACCCTCCCAGAGGGAATTTTTTTGTTCTGTCACGCAACACTTCAGCTATCAAAGACAAATGTTTAGCCAGCTACTGGAACGTTAAGCTGTAAATTACTTTGAGCTTTTTGAAAGCTTAAACTTTGAAACTGTACAAGATTTAAAAATTTGGATCAAAAAGAACGGATTGATGAAATCTAATGAATGTTTCTGATAAGTGCTCGAGTGAGAAGGTTTGAACGTAGCCTTGAGTTCGTTGAACATTGGGAAGAAGAAACAACGATAACCA
>JAHPZR010034470.1:12500-20576 GCA_019787425.1 Platygyra sinensis
CCAGGCCTAGTTCAGCTTAAGAAAACCCTGCCTGTCTTTCTTTACGATAAAAATAATGAGCAAAAAAATTGGGGAGAATTGGGAAGGTGGTTGTGAGAAAAGGAATCGCCTGCAGTCAACCCCAAGCATTTTACCAAACTGCATTCGCCCACGAACGGGAACCAATAGTGAAATTTGACTGGTTAGTAACCCGTCAATCAAAAAGTGACATCAGTCATTTGATACGCATATATAATCCGGCCAAGGCCGAGGAAGTGCTAGAACACATCGATCTCTCGACCTTCCTTTGCTTCACATGTGTTTGTGAAGAGCACCTCTACATGGTTACTGCCGTTATCTACATGTCGGTTTGCAGAATTTGACACCTTGTTTTAAATTTGCCACGTGCTTACTCTTTGCAACGGCTCATTTCTATTGCAAAGCATGTTTTTAAGTCTGTCTGTATTGGCTTTCGAAGAAAAAAGTTTGATATATTTCGTGAACATGTAATGTGCACATCAGTTGTGCTGCCCGGCTGGTTGATTAGGTAAAACTGTCAAGTACAGGCGTTACTTATCATCACGGATGTAATATCTTCATCCAGGCTTTTCTTCAGAGAATGCCATAGCTTTACTCAGAGAAAGCCATTCTTTTGTACAGAGACGTCCTTTTCTTGCATCAATTTGATCGAGCTGATGTATTTCTATTTTCCAAATCTCGTATTTTTTTTTTTATAAATTTACGCTGTTAATTCGGGACTAAGAACTCGCCCTATTAAAACTTCAGTCGTGAAAAACTCTTTCTTCATCAATTCGCACCGGATGTAGTTTCTTTTCTTCATTGTTGTCTAAGCTAGTTACCAATCCCTCAATTTAGTTCCAGTCTTTTTAAATCTTGTTATTTTTTGTAACCGGTACTTCTAAAGATGTATGTTGTTGCATACGAAACGTCAAGTTGAATATACCATGCGAAACTTTTATAGCGGAAAAACGTACAGCGCAACTTTCTGCGCATCCCCAGTAGTCCTACTTGCGGGCTCAGGTTAAAATGGCAGCTGCAATAGTTTTACAATTATTTATAGTGGAAAACAGCGGCGGACTGTAAGAAGGTCCGCGAGGATGTCGCTCAATTGATTTATCTATACTTGGGCAAGCATGAAATCCTTTCCGTATCTCACTGTTAAGAAAACAAGTCTCCTCCTGTCTGCTGAGAGGTTCTCTGGCTTATATATTCAATGGGTTGCTTATCAATATGCAATATGTAAAGAGTGTTTGTGAATAAAATCTTTCTTCGAAACGAAATTTCTTGTGTACCGCGGGAAACTAAAGCGTTCGGAAACTGTCTTTAGGTTACTATTGTACGAAAAAAATTTATTCCTCATGAAAACAATACATTAGCTTTCCATTAGTTTCCATTAGTGAGGTTAACAAATTAAGGAATATTTAGAAACCATACAAAGTTCGTAAGCATCAATTCGTACACAAAATAAAAATAAGGTAAATTTAAATTTTAGATCACAGTGGACATTTCTAAATTACAGAGGATCGGATTACGAGACAGTCAGCGTCACCCTAAACGGGGCCATTCAGACGAAAGCATTTCCGAAAAAAATGCTCATGCCCTGTATGAAATGCATCATGATTGTAACTTACACTGCGTCAGGAACACAGGGATATTTGAACTGCAAATATTATTTATAACAATATATTAGTTTTTATCGATATTTATAACGTATTCTGAAGCTGAGCTTCTCCGACATTGTTGGAACAACACAAAGACAGCGAGGGTCATGATCAATGCTGTTGCACCAAATCTGTCTGAGTAAATATCGCGGGTTTTGATCAAGCAGATTTTTTAGGGAAGACACACAGGTACACTTGTTTCCGACAACTGACTTAAACAAATGTAGTAAGGAACAAAACGAACGCCTATGTCCACGTTGTCTTGACCAACCTTTGCAGTATATTTTCTATTTTTAAAGTTTTTTGGTCTGGTTACGATCTATTTTGATCCAACGTAGAGCAAGTTTTGATCGTACACGGTTTCTGCAGTGGTTTAATCCTTAAAAAGTAACAAAACGATGCTTCACCATAGCACACCCTGTATGTAGGAAGCTGCACAGTTCACTGCTAGTTCCAGTTCGATGGCAAACAACAACAACAAGAGGAAATGTGAGCCCTCAAATTATGTAGCTTATCCAAAGGACAATGTTGCATATCAGAAAACATGCTCGTGCGCTCCCTGAAATGCATCATGGTTGTAAACTGACACAGCGTAAGGAAAACAGGGATATTTAAAGTATTGACCGGCAAATATTTGTTTATTTATTTATAATTGTAGCAGCTTAAGAGTATTTAAAGATATTTAACAAAAATTTTTTAGATACAATGGAAGCTGGGCTTCTCTGGCATTTTTTTTACCAAAACTAACCTTGCATACGGCAGCTGAGCCCGCAGTACGTGTGGCAATCAAAACTTAGCTGTCCTACCATAACGACACGATAATAGCCATTTTCTGCCCAGCAAGCACAAATAAAGACAATGCAACTGGTGCTTTGAGCTCTTCTAATAGTTAACTTGAGAATTCTGAGTTTAATTTGGTGAGGAACTACATATTTTGTTCAGAATAGCAAAACTGTTATCTAACCTGGTGGCACGCGACGAACTGCGAGCGAGGTGCCTGACTTTGGTGCCAAATTAGAAGCTTGGAGGCTCAAAATGTTTCCTAATTTTCTATTTTTACAATCTGATATGGTTTCTGGAATTGTAAATGCCTTTTCCTGAATATTTGATGCCGTTTCCAGTGAGAAAAAGTTGCCCGACTTCGATGCTTTTCTCGTTCACTTACATTGAATTCAGGACAGTAAAGTTTTTCCCGCCTGCTGATTTCTGATTGGTCAATTCAAATTTTAAGCGCGGCAGCCGTATGCAAGGAAACACTGTTAATTGTGCTGGGGTGCATGAATGTGGTTTTTGACTGACGAAGTTTTCGCTTTGTTGCTTTTAACTTACCAATTGTCTCCTTCAGTGAATTTAGTAGTATTTGGTATTGGAGCATCACAAAGCAAAGCTTTTAACCCAGGCATTTTTCAGTCTGGCTCAATTTTCAGTCTACAGAAGAAGAACCCGACAACATCTCTAACTTAAAGATGGATTCGGGAAAAAATGGATCAATCAAGCAAGTTTATAATTTGGAAATTGTTAAATTCCAGGATTCTTAAGTTTAACAGTGTTTCTTTTTTTGTATCTGTATTAGAATAATTGTAAAGTTATGTATTACATGCTATTTAATGTTATATTACTTCTCTTTGAAAGAGTAATCTGTACAGTATTTTATACAGATTTAAAATGCACTGCAATGCAGAAAGAGTGAACTAAGATAGTCTGACTTCTGTGTTCAGTTCACTCAGATTGCTACTGTTGTTTGAAATACATTTTGTAAAAATGAACTTGTATAGTTAATAAAATCTTTCATTAAATCCTCAAAAAATTCAGTTTGTGAGACCATAGGCTAAGTTGATTAATTCAAACGTACATTGCGGCTTTGTCGCTTCGATTCGATCTGGCCAATATTGGACGAGCACTTAATTTCGCAGATGCCAATTTTCATCCACGTACGTAACTCATTCAATAAAGGAAAAAACTTTTGCGGGGTAACGGTTGTATACATTCAAAGAACTCCTTACATTGAATCAATAATATCGAAGTTCTTTAGTTAAACCAATTCTGTTTGTGACTACATCTCGCATAAGGAATACAGTGAGCTTCGAGGAACAAATATTGTCCAGGCAAGGACAACTAATTATCGCCATTTTATTTCCATATGACATTGTCAAATACGTTAAATTCGTTCTATCACGAATGCATACATTGCGTACATTACCCACTATCTATTCTGCTTGATATAATAACTCAAGTTGTTCTCGCATTTTGATTGCTTCTCGCCTATGATCTATTGGAGGACAGATGCACGATTGACGTCATCATTACAAAAATTTTCCCTCTGCCGTTTTAAAATGGCGAAGGTTTGAGAATTAAGATAATATTTTACGTGACTGGGCAAAAGGTAAGGTACAAAAAAAAGTCTTGCCGAAGCATTGAACAGGTTCAAGAAGACAGAAGAAGAAAGATAAAGCTGTCCGCTTTTAGAAAATGATCCAGAAAAAAATTTAGAGCAGTCTCAGTCGGCATGCGTCGAGCAAGACTAAACCACGCAGAAACTTGGCCTTGGTAAGCCGAGAACCATTGCATTATCTCGAATTGAACAAACCCAATTAACAAAATGTTTCTGCGATTAATTTTTTTTTAAAAAAATTCAACTTTTCCCAGTGTCAAAACAACTATTGACACACTGATTGATTTCAGGAGTGAAACAACAAAACATCACTTCTTAAAATCTGTAAAATAAACACACAACCTCGCTTTCCGATGCGAATCCGCTTCAGGGCAGAGCAGCGAGTTAAGTATAGCTAACCACAGCTCACGGTCGACACGCAGCTAACATGTCTCTCCGACACTACATCAAACTGATTTGAGAATCACAAACCAAAACAAAAATCTCCACCGTCATTCACGCTCGTTTCATTCAAAACTCGAATCAAATGGCCTCTAGATTGACCGCAACCACAAGTTTTCCGAGGATATTTTTTCAACTCCTGCAATTTTCAAGGCAACGTCCAATCTTTTCGGCTCACAGGGCTGCTCTGATGACAAAAACGGACTTGATTTTTCTAGCTAGCACTTTAAGATTTTTAAATTTCGCAGTTCAATTCTACTTTCGTTGTAAGTTTTTATTCCACGAGGAGCGACGCTCGAGTCAGGTTTGACAGTGGCGTGATTTTCCTCAACCAATCACAGTTCTTTGCTACGCACACTAACCAATGAAGTTGCTTCATTTTGTATAAATAATAGATTACGTTAAATGGCTTTTTTTCGTCTTCGCCAAAGTATGCAAAGGCGGGGCAAAGGCCGGCTTTCGAGCTACGTTTAATATTTTGAAATCAAAATGGCTTATTATGTAAAACAAATAGATTCCATGTTGCCGTGCGTCTGTTCAGTAATAGATCACAGATGACGTCAAAATGTGGTAAGAACATCAGTGACACACTCGACTACGCCTCGTGTGCCACTTTTTCGTTCTTACCACATTTTGACGTCATCTGTGATCATTCTAACATGGTTCCGAGGCTTTCGGGTTTCTTTTGTCTCTTAATTCCCAAAAGAGACTTGGATACTAAGAAAGCAACGCCAAATATAGAAGTTTGTCCTGAAAGCCTCAGAGCCATGTTAGAATATTGATATATCGAACGTGGCCTATTGTTAAGAAGATTGAAAAAAAAATAACATCACAAACAATCAGTTATTAGTCTTGAATGTCCTGGACTGAAGAGCCCATAAATAAATGAAAAGGTACTTACAATCTCATCTAAGATCTGGACCTGCTACATAATTGTCTAATGCTATGATCGATTTTATGCCATGAACTATATGCGCCTAATGGCTCGGGGAGACTTGATTATGATAATGATTATAACTGATTATAATCTACTAGTGTTTTATCACTTATGCCGTTCTCTGATTGGCTACCCTACTCACTATCTATTTTGTGGTAGATGGTGAGTAGCGTAGCAGTGTACTCTTGTCCGCAAAATGAAGGCTGTTTGTTGGAATTTTCGAAGTGCCTATGAATAGGATTTAGATAAAGTTTTGAACGACTAGTAGATTTATACTAAAACAATTAGATTATTCGCTCTCGATTTTTATGCGTGATACGCCCTCGCCAACTATCACACGATAGAAATCTCGAGCGCATAATCTATTGCTACAGTGCGCTTACTGAAACCGGGGCCACCCAGACAATGAAAACCAATCAGATGGCAGAACTGAAACAATAGATTCCAACATTTTTAAATCCAGCCAAGCAAATGTTCGGTATAAAACAATGAAATCCCAACTTGTTATTTGTGATGCTTACGCGACTTCGGTGTCGCTTATGAATAAATTGGCAAGTTCTAACCGTTAGTACTTTCGAGTGCTTGAATTTTATTGTATCAGGAGCCCATGATTGAATGCTGCAATTTCTAAGGGGCAGTTGGTTGGTTTATAAAATATATGAAAAGAAAAGCTGCGTAAGAATGTCAGTCTTTAATTCTTGGCTTGCATGTGACGTCATCATTTTCTAAAATCCAAAACTAAAGAGCTACCGTAGTTTTTATCCTCATCATGCATTAAAATTGGTAAATTGACATTTGTTTGCAACGTTTCAGCCCAGTAGCTTGCTTCGTCTGGAAACCAGCGCATTTTGAATTTCAGAGTTATGGCGGTGCGTGACATAAAGCTACGAGCGCGTTTGTTGAAAAATATCTTGTTATGTCGTAATTTTCGGCCTATTCAGAGGTTAAAGTGTTAGGACAAGTGCTTATGTACATGCTTTTTAGTTCAGTGCAGATAATAAGTCGCCTAGATAGCCAAAGTAAGTTCCAGATGATTACACTATTTTCCGGCCGCCATGTTGGTGTTCCACGGAGGTACACCAACATGGCGGCTCCATACTGGGCTCTGTAAATTTGTGCAGAATATTTCGACGAATATCTCAGGCTTAGGAAAACGCACAGACTTAAAACTTGGACAAGTTTCATCTTTGCCAGTCTCCTATAGCATCACAATTTCTTGACTTCATCCACACAATGGTTTTCGATTTATTTTTATATTGCGTGACAGTGCAAGCCAAGAATACAATGTACCGCCAGAGTGTGTGGTGTAGGGCTTGAATATCGTCGCGACTGTTTCAAAGAAACCATTGAAATGGTCTCTGAGAAGGGAAGGTTCCAATGGCGCCGTCGTTTGCTTTTGCTGAGTAATTTTACACACTGAGCTGAGGCTTTGATAGTACAACGAAGAAAGAATTTTTGATGAAGTTGTTATTTCAATACAGTGATAACCCTGAAAGGAAGCTCAAACTCCGAATTGTACAGCTGCTGAGACAGTGAACGCAATCGTTTTCCCGAGAACTGCGTGGTGAATTTCACGGTAATGACAACCGAAGGCTGTGTATAAATAGAAACACGCACAGACAACAGGAGCGAAACAAAAAACCGTAAAGAAGAATTTTTTTGGCCGTACGTTCACAGTTGAAAACGGTCAATGTAATGAACTTACCGCCGTTAAATATAAAATCTAAAGTAAAGTAACATTAAATTTTCTAACGATTTGACAATTTACTGCAGACACCGTAGTCGAGAGCATCACTACGAACAAGTTGAGATTTCATTGTTTTGTACCGGGCGTTTGATTGGCCGGATTTGAAAATAAGACATTTGATTGGCTGGATTTCAAAATGTTTGAATCTATTGTTTCGGTTCTGCCATCTGATTGGTTTTCATTGTCTGGGTGGCCCCAGTTTCAGTAAACGCACTGTAATTAGTATAAATTTACCGTAGTCTATTGTGAATCCGTGAATTTGATTGGGCTATATTACCGTCGACTATCTGCTGATAGTCAACAGTTACTCATCAGTGCACATCACGCATCACGATTGAACCTGATGTAACATAACAAAACAGTTCTTTTCCACACGTTACTTGACATTTTTTTCTTTTTATGCAATGAGACTACGGTAATTTATACTAAACAATTAGACTACTCGCCCTCGTTTTCTACGAGCGATAGTCAACTCGGCTGCGCCTCGTTGACTATATGCTCGTAGAAAACTCGCGCTCGTAGTCTAATTGTTAAATAGACTATTTAGTTCAAAATTCAATTTTGTTACATAATGTAAATCCACGGTCATGACTAGTCATGGATGTCTTAGACTGAGGGTCCCCTAAACTGTAAATGAAAAACATACTTATAATCTCTTTTAAGAGCAGGACTACGTAATTAATCATGCTATAATTGAAAAAATTAGTTAATGACTGAAATGAAAATAGATGAGTGCAATTTAAAATAAGTTCCTTTCATCGAACCGTCATGTTCTTAGCTAAACTCGGAATCGTATATCTCATCAGAATATTTGACATCAGTATCACATTTTCATTTTCAAGATTTACGGAAGTTTGTTCCCGTTGCTGGTTGGTTGACAATTTCGAAAACTACCACT
>JAHPZR010034472.1:7500-13727 GCA_019787425.1 Platygyra sinensis
AATTGTGACTGAAAAGTCTTTGTTAATTCAGATCAAATACTATGGACAATATGTAAGAACTTCGTCGACATGGGAATTATCGTAAACACACTGCTTCTTTTAGAGTTTCTCAGTCAAAAATGCTGTAAAAGTAAAAAAAAATTGACTGTCGGGTGCCAGCAGGTTTAGAGGACCAGTTCTTTTTACAAGTTGCGGTAGATTTCTTCTACAGACAGGTCTATGAATTTGTAGATAGATAACACGATATTAGTTCTTTTACTTGATTATTTTCGTGATTCTCATCCCATTCACTTGATTAGTTAAGACAGTTAACACTGTATTGATCTTTGTAGGAGAGGTTACTTGTCGATTCTTCCCGGCAATAGATAGACAGTTAATTTCACAGTGTTGTTTTTTGGCTCGCAGGTTATTGCAGTTATTCTCGCTGGTTTTCTTCACCATGCCAATGGCCGAGCTATCACATCAAATAGCAACAACAACATTGGAAAAATGCATGATTTAGCTGAGGAAGAATTAAACATGGTCTTCAATACGATAAATGAGGATCCAACTGAACAAAAAGAGAATCCAGCTGATGTCCTTAGATTATCACAATCAGATACATCAAGCCTTGAGGCAATACAGTCTCAGTTCAGTTCAGATAATGTGATCCAGCTGAAGGAAGCCAGTCCTGTTTTGAGACAGAAGAGATCCCATTTAGGCCCCTGTTACAATGGTACCTACCAGACGGTCCAGCTGGCAATCGGCGGAATCAGAGCGTTTCCCATATGTAAGGAAGTTTCGCTTACTGGTTGTGGAAGTTCCATTACAAAGTACGGCATGAGAAAATGTAAGGGATCGGATTACGAGACGGTCAGCGTCACCCTCAACGGTGCCATTCAGACGAAAGCATTTCCGAAAAAATGCTCATGCGCTGTATGAAATGCATCATGATTGTAACTTACACTGCGTCAGGAACACAGGGATATTTGAACTGCAAATATTTTATTTATAACATTATATTAGTTTTTATCGATTTTTATAACGTTTTCTGAAGCTGAGCTTCTCTGACATTAATGTAACAAGACAAAGACAGCGAGGGTCAACACTGTTGCATCAAATCTGTCTGAGCAAATGCCGTTTTTGATCGAGCAGATTTTTCAGGTAAGATACTCAGGTACACCTTTTTTCGACAATCGATCTAAACGAATGTAGTAAGGAACAAAGCGGTGCAGAAAGAAACTATGTAAAGTAGAATTGACCGCAAAATCGAGCATTCCGGAAATTCTCATAAGGAAATAATTTTAGCAGTAGTTTTCATTGCAGCTTTCCATTCTGCTGTGGTGTGGGTCTGCGGGTCAGTTACACTGTAACCTAGTTCTCTCCCAATCTTCGATGTTGAGGTAGCCTTTAATTTAGTCGGCAGATTTTGACTTTGAATTTTGTAAGTTACTAAAATATTAGGTTTAACAGTACTTATCTATATTGCTTTTATGTATTTTATTAATCAAAAAGTATTTATACACTATTTAAACTGTTTGCGGAAAAAGATGAGAAGTGTTTGACAACGACAGTCTAGCTTCACGGTTGACTTAAGTTTTTAGAGTACCATTGTTATTTATAATAAATAAATAAATATTTAATAAGAAAATTTAAATGACTTTATTTATAGGCTGAACAAGACGAATGTTAGTTATATTAACATCCTCGGATAATGGTTTTGTACTTAAAGAAAGTCATTAAAGAGAAAGTTTATTTCAGTTCCAGTCTACCGTCATCTTGTATGATATCATTTCAACGAGAAAATTAGCTTTCCCAGTCTTAGTTTGGATGCCAAGAGGATAAATTAATTTGGAATATGCCGCTGCAAACTGAAGTCCCACATATACACCTTGTTTCGGTTGCAAAAATTGTTCAAGACCAGGCGTAGTTCAGTTTAAGAAAACCCTGCCTTTCTTTCTTTACGATAAAAATAATGAGCAAAAAAAATTGGGAAGAATTGGGAAGGTGGTTGTGAGAAAAGGAATCGCCTGCAGTCAACCCCAAGCATTTTACCAAACTCCATTCGCCCACGAACGGGAACCAATAGTGAAATTTGACAGGTTAGTAACCCGTCAATCAAAAAGTTACATCAGTCATTTGATACGCATATATAATCCGGCCAAGGCCGAGAAAGTCTTAGAACACATCGATCTCTCGACCTTTCTTTGCTTCACATGTGTTTGTGAAGAGCACCTCTACATGGTTACTGCCGTTATCTACATGTCGGTTTGCACAATTTGACACCTTGTTTTAAATTTGCCACGTGCTTACTCTTTGCAACGGCTCATTTCTATTGCAAAGCATGTTTTTAAGTCTGTCTGTATTGGCTTTCGAAGAAAAAAGTTTGATATATTTCGTGAACATGTAATGTGCACATCAGTTGTGCTGCCCAGCTGGTTGATTAGGTAAAACTGTCAAGTACAGGCGTTACTTATTATCACGGATGTAATATCTTCATCCAGGTTTTTCTTCAGAGAATGCCATAGCTTTACTCAGAGAAAGCCATTCTTTTGTACAGAGATGTCCTTTTCTTGCATCAATTTGATCGAGCTGATGTATTTCTATTTTCCAAATCTCGTATTCTTTTTTTATAAATTTACGCTGTTAATTCGGGACTAAGAACTCGCCCTATTAAAACTTCAGTCGTGAAAAACTCTTTCTTCATCAATTCGCACCGGATGTAGTTTCTTTTCTTCATTGTTGTCTAAGCTAGTTACCAATCCCTCACTTTAGTTTCAGTCTTTTTAAATCTTGTTATTACATAAACATCAGTGTTTTATTAGGATTTCTGCCACTGAGAAAATCCATATATTTTCACATGTAAAATTACGATAATTTCACATGTAAAAATATCATTTACTATGGTTACCATAGTTACTAAAATGATCACCATTGCTATGGTTCCATAATCCCTTAAAAAGTACTTAGATATGTTGCTGTATGATCAATACATCATCGGTGCCTCCTCGGAAATCTTCGGAAAATCTCCGGAAAATGTTCGGAAACGTTCGCCTTAAGCGGCCTTCACACGGCAAACTTAAGTTGGCAAACTCGTGTTGGAAAACTTCAAAAAGTTGGCAAACTCGTTCCTTCACACGGCAAACTCGTGGCAAATAAAACAAACACGGCAATTTCCAACATGGCCGCTTTTTAGTGCAGTTTCAATCACGTACAACAGTGAAACAGAAGATAGGAAGAGAAGATCCAGAAAGCGGTGGAGAATTAGAAAGGTTTGGACGAAACCAAGTTTGTCCACGCGCTCCTTCGTTTTGTTTTGTTTGTTTTTAGTATCTTTTTAGGCTATAGATGAAACGTCCCGAACAGACGGACAATTGTGAACCGCTTTGATATTAATTTAAAAAGTGTTGACTCGCATCCCTCATTTTGTGAAGTGTCACACAAATAAATCACGTGAATAGAGCTCGTTTTGAATGGTTGAAAATTACCAACACATGTTGGCCAACCGTTCACACGTCATATACGAGTTGACGCAACATATGTAATTTATCTTCTCGTGTTCACATTCGATATCTCACTCGTTCGATGCGCTCACTCGTTCGATATCGATGTGAACACTCGAAGATAAATTACATATCTCCGCGCGCCCATGTATTATTCTCTATTTATTTTTTTTAACCGGTACTTCTAAAGATTTTATGTTGTTGCATACGAAACGTCAAGTTGAATATACCATGCGAAACTTTTAGAGCGGAAAAAACGTACAGCGCAACTTTCTGCGCATCCCCGGTAGTCCTACTTGCGGGCTCAGGTTATAATGGAAGCTGCAATAGTTTTACAATAGTGGAAAACAGCGGCGGACTGTAAGAAGGTCCGCGAGGATGTCGCTCAATTGATTTATCTGTACTTGGGCAAGCACGAAATCCTTTCCGTATCTCACTGTTAAGAAAACAAGTCTCCTCCTGTCTGCTGAGAGGTTCTCTGGCTTATATATTCAATGGGTTGCTTATCAATATGCAATATGTAAAGAGTGTTTGTGAATAAAATCTTTCTTCGAAACGAAATTTCTTGTGTACCGCGGGAAACTAAAGCGTTCGGAAACTGTCTTTAGGTTACTGTTGTACGAAAAAAATTTATTCCTCATGAAAACAATACATTAGCTTTCCATTAGTTTCCATTAGTGAGGTTAACAAATTAAGGAATATTTAGAAACCATACAAAGTTCGCCGGGGGTAAGCATCAATTCGTACACAAAATAAAAATAAGGTAAATTTAAATTTTAGATCACAGTGGACATTTCTAAATTACAGAGGATCGGATGAAGAGTTAAAATGAGAATTAGGATGAAATTTACCGCTTCAGGGTAACAATTTTACACCCGGATGTAAATCCACGACAGTGACGTCATCTCCTAGCCACTAATAAAACTTGATCGGGTAGCGACGCCTAATCGTACGAAAATAGTTTTAACATCTCTTTTAAGAACTGAAGTTTATATTAATTTCTTGCTAGAACTTTAAACTCAGTTTTAAAGTAAAAGGAAATTTCGAAACAATTCGTTTCATCATGCTGTTATCTCAGTTACGAGGGATCGTCATATCACATCAGATGCATGTTTGACCCGAGTATCATATTTTGATATCATGTTTAGGAAATTAAGTTAAGTTTTGCTTTTGGATGGTTTACAGTTTCGAAAACTGCGATGAAGGATATTTGAAAGAAAAAAATAATATTTGCAATTTAAGTTAGGAAACTTTATCTCTTTTCTCTCTCCTCTAAGTTTCCCAGTGGTCTGATGACGCCTTCAATCTCTGATTTCAGCATGTTAAAAGTAATACTATTTTGGACTTTCGTTACATGCGGATTCAACTAAAAATATCTCCAGTGTAACTTAAGCAGTGATGCCTCGTAGGTATATTCCAAAATGGGGTAATTTTATTGGTTCATATCTTAAAATTCCTGTTCTCAGTTTAGTACCGGAAATAAACGAAGTCGTTACTAAAAGCACTTAACTAATATGACATCACAAACGTTACCACAATGTAAAGAATCAGATACGTAATTACTGTAACCGTGAAGTAACATACACGAGGATGAAACGGTCTCCAAAAAAAAACTTGAATGTCCAATTTTTAAACGATCATCGGTAGTTTCCCTGTCCAGCTATTGGCTACAGCGCCAAATCAGGAGCGCTGAGAATTGTATTTAAGGGCAAAGTTACTTGCTAGGAATCAGATCAAAGTCTTCAACAAATCTTCTCCGAAAAGAACACACAACCTATATAAAAACTAACGTTAGGAAGAAACTAAGTCATGGAGATTATTAAGGTAAGAATACGGTGCGATTATTTATGATCGTACAGCAAAATTCTCCAAAAAAGTTATCCACAAGTCCATACAATCTTATTTTAAAAGGAAGAAGAAACTGAACAGTGCTGTTGAACGCTAATCTGGCACTTAAGTTTCATGGAGAAATTGTTTTTCATAGGTCTATTGACTTATTCCCAACTATTATTAAGGTGCTAAAAACCAAAACGTCTTCACAAAGATCATTTTTCAACTTTAAATTAACTGTTTGGTGCATGTTACTGAGTATTAATTCTTCCACATGTTATGCTAAATCTCTTCTAATAGCAATTGTGAGAATTTGGTGTTAGGTCAACATTATTTACTAACTTCATAATTTTCTGTAATCTCAGCACGTGACTACTTAACAGCTTATTGATCTTGTAAGGAGAGGTTAGATGTCTATCTTTCTTGGTAATTAATCATGAAACAGTTAATCTCACAGTGTTGTTTTTTTTTTGGCTCGCAGGTTATTGCAATTATTCTCGCTGTTTTTCTTCACCATGCCAATGGCCGAGCTATCACATCAACCAGCAATGACAACATTGAAAGAATGCTTGATTTAGCTGAGGAAGAATTAAACACAGTCTCGAATGAGACAAATGAGGATCCAACTGAACAAAAAGAGAATCACGCTGATGTTCTTAGATTATCAGAATCAGATTTATCAAGCCTTGAGGCAATACAGTCTCAGTTCAGTTCAGTTCAGATAACATGATCCAACCGAAGGAAGCCAGTCCTGTTTTGAGACAGAAGAGATCCCATTTAGGCCCCTGTTACAATGGTACCTACCAGACGGTCCAGCTGGCAATCGGTAGAGTCAAAGCGTTTCCCATATGTAAGGACGTTGCGCTTACTGGTTGTGGAAGTTCCATTGCAAAGTACGGCATGAGAAAATGTAAG
>JAHPZR010034473.1:0-19980 GCA_019787425.1 Platygyra sinensis
CCGAGCAAAAACAAACACATGCGTGTCGACATTGACGCACCCTAACATAGGTGTGACCTTGTGCCTGTCCATTTGCCAAACCACAGTCAAACAACTCTTGCTGCTACTTTTTATTGAAAAACGTCCTTCCTGCCGGTACAACAGTGGTGAAACAAAATAGGTTGGAAAGCCAAAATTAAATGAAAGGGGTGCGCTAAACGGCACGGTCCAACTGCTTACGAGCTGTAGGCGTCAGGTGGGACCACGTCAATGACTGTCCTCAGATGACATTGTCTGGCCGCCAGAGAAAGGCTCAAACTTTTACATATAGAAATTTACGTCACAGACCATGCTTTGCCGCTCACGCGTCCAGCCGTCTTCTTCTCGTGGAGGGTAAACCAGACACGAGAGAGCGGCGGAACTCGAGCCTCGGATGGATGATGCCATATGACTAACTGCATGAAGACACTGTAGGACAAAAACGCTTGTTGTACGATTAGGATGTTTGCCAAGAATTCTTACTGCAAGTGAAGCCAGTTTGGTTAGTGGCTGATAAGGAAGACTAAAGCCGTGATGAAACCCATTCGAATCATTTCATCATTTGACTATAACCACTTTAATTCATTAATGTTTTAATTATATTTATGCAAGCTTTTGAAATATATGAAAGTTTTTATAACTAACATTGACGTTATTGAGAAGTCAGTAAGTAGAATAGTGAAAACGTGTTATAGTCGTAATCATCGTTGAAACAGTGCAATGTCTTTTTATTGCAACGGATTGGATATTCAAAACAACTGAATGATGATGTTCCTGTTTTCTGCCCGTATTCGTTAGTACTTACCCTGAATCGTATAACTGTGCTGATGGAGGTTTGTCCCGAATTGCCACAGGTCCCCTGGTCCCTTGACGTCCTCAGTCCAGATTGCTTGCTTCCCAAACCCATAAAGCATTTCTTGGTAAATTGTCAAGTGACCTTCGCCCCAGGTCCCACCACATTTTGGTATTTAAACTTCAAGCATTTACCGTACGAGTCCTTTGGACTTGGCGAGCAATGGACTCAGGTAGCACTGCCCTACTTATGCTGGTTGTTGTTTCCTTCCCATAACAAGACTAGGCCCTTTACGGAAAATTAGATAAAGTAATGAATGTTGACTTAAGGTTTGCGTCATAAACTGAGCCACTCGGGCTGAGAATAAATCTCTGCTAGTTTAAATGACAGCAGAGAGCTTAAGGACGTCTTGAGGCCTAATTATGAACAGCTAGGCTTTACTCAAGGTTTATTTTAAAGAATTAAATCGTTTCTCGTAGTCTTACCATTGGCGCTCATTTACATGTGGAGGTACGGTGAGTTGTTAAAGTGTTCCATTAAGTTTCTCTCTCACCACCAGCCCGGATAACACATTACCAGCATCTTCTCCGCATCCATAAGACCATGTGATATTATTGCATTCTCTTTCATAAACTATAATCCCATAGATTAACCGTGCTTGATTTTTTTCCAAATCTTTCAGAGTTCTCACAATGCTGCTTGAATCTGATAAAGAGCTTATTCCATTACCTGTGTTAAAAAATGGTGACCGTAATGACATTACAGTGCGTTCCCAAAACTTTTGACAACACGGTTTCCCGAAGTTCGTGTGTGTAAGTTCCCGAAGTTCGCATACGAACTTTGGCATTTCATTTACGTAATTGTTCAATCCAATTGTGAAACTTCGAACGAAGTTAGTGAATTTTTCAAATCGAATTTCGTTGGAAATTTGCGAAGTTCGTCGCGTGGGCGAAGTTTCGCGTTCATTCGGTGTAGTTGGTTTGGTAATACAACTACAAATGACTTTAACATCAGGGAGGTGAAAAAATTTTCTCAACCAAGGCTTAGACTTAATTTTATGATGTTTACTTCTGAAAGGTAAATTATCTGAGAGGTACAGGAGTGACTTTCTTATATACACCGACAGATGGCGCTACATCGCATCTTGTTTTATGCTAGAAATGTCACAAGACAAAAGTTCAACAACACGACATTGAATTGTTTTGGTTTGTTGCGCTATTTCTAGAATGACGTATGTCCTAGAAAAAAAGGGTGTCTTTTTTATCGTTGATAGATATTAACTGCAAAATACTTTTAAGCAACTATGCGTAGAAGTTTTCACTCGACAGAAATTGTATTCTATTTTTTAAGGTCAGGGGTCGGGTTGCCATCGGGGAAAATTCAAGTTTTTCAACGTTTTTTGTACATCCATTTTTACAACCAGTAATTCGCAATCGACGTAACCACAACTTCTAAGAAAAATTCCGAGAGCACTTTACCCCGGAATGTGCGAACTTCTCTCGCCGAACGAAACTTCTTGGGCGCGTTCCATTCGCCCAAAATTTCCGGGAAATTCTGGTTCCAAATCGGATGGAAGCAGAGATTTTCCGGAAACTCGTTTCGAAATTTGCGGTTCCACCTCTCGCGGTTGTCCTCGTTTTCTGGAAATTTGGAAATTCCGAAATTTACCTGTTTTCATTTGGCAGTTTCCGACCGGCATGTATCGGCACTCAGTTCCTTTAGTCGGTGAAACTGAACTACAAGATGGCGGCGAGTCCGTTCGAGTCGACACTACACTAGATTCAAAATGATCGGTCCATCGATCTAGCCTGTGCTTGATTCGAAACAAAACGTTAGGATCTGAGTTTCCTGGGAAATTGTGGTACTTGGTCGTTCCGAATTTCCTGTGGGTCAGATCGCTCGGTTTTGCATACTCGCACCGCGAGAAAAGTTCGTAAGGGGTGCGTAAGTTTCCTCTCATAAATTATCAAGGAAGATGTTGAATTCCTGAATGCGTGTTAAACTTTCTCCACATGAAGGCAGCGTACGGCACTTACGACTGCCTCTTCATCACGATCCTTCAGCAATTTTGTCCGAGTTATTCTTGGTGGGAAATGTGCTCACGCTGGAATAGAAACGAGTTCGGTCCGGCCTGGTGGAAAATACTGGTTCGACATACGAAATTTCGGAAATCCAAACCGGAATTTTTGGTCGAATGGACGCGCCCCTTAACTTCCCAACGAAGTTCGTAGTGAAATTCACAACTTCGTTTCCAAGTTCACAATTTGATTGACAACTACGTGATGAAATTGCCAAGTTCGTAGCGAACTTCGGGATTTCAAACGAACTTCGGAAACCGTTTGTCAAAAGTTTTGTGAAACGCAATGTAAGACTGTCTCAGCTTTATACTAAGACAATATACTGGCTAAGTGCAAGTTACGACCTAAAGATGCATCTCATATTAGTATTTTTTACTTCACTCCTTTTGACGACGTCCGGAATTATGGTAACAGTTTTTTGCTTACGCATTTAATGACAAAAAAATACATTAGTGTATGCTTTGTATCAATTGACCGTGAAGATCGTACTAAGTAGGATTTTATTTGGGAGCAAGCTATTCTTAACTTACTGAAGATGGTTTGAAGCCACAATAACCACTTGCTAAATAAACTTTTTATTACCTGGTATTTCATCCATGGTAAGCAGCTTAACTTCGTTGTCATCTATTTCTCCTGTTCCATCCTTCCATGCTTGCCATTGTCCTGTAGTTGATGTCCATGTGACACACACGTGGTGCCACTGCCCATCATTAATGGACATATCTGTACTTCTGTTATTTAGAGCAGACATGAAACTGATAACTTACAGTACAATAATACCAGTGACCTGAATTTTTCATAACCTGCAGTTTATAGATAACATGGCTGTTTAAGTGAGGAGTGATACATCAAACAAGAGAGACAGTGTTTCATCGGGATATCCAAACACCGAGAAGAGAGACAGTTGAAAATGCGACGCGCAGCGGAGTATTTTCTGACGAAATTCGAGGTGTTTGGATAGCCCTTGAAACAATGTCTCGAGAGTTTGATTTATCTTCTGAATCAAAACAAAAACTAAGGAATAAAAGGAGAAGTAAAATCTATGCTAATTTGTCTCAATTCAGAAAGAAAAACATTCTCTGCATTATAAGGAACTAACCTTGTCTTGTTCTCCATGAAGATTAACTCGACTGTGCTGTGGCTGACTAAGCCAAAGCCGCGAAACTGATATTTATCTACAGTGATGTTGTATTCCACAAGCAGACTACATTTGCTTGCTACCCATAAACAAACGTCATCGCGGTTAATAACGCTTCGGATTTTATTTCCGTTTCAATCATTTCTTCTCCTCGAAGGTGTACATCAAAGTTTTCTTGTTGCCCTAAAAAGTCAAAAATATAAATCGGAGATTACATACGAAAACGGAGCATTCATTCAATTACCAGGCCGAAGTAGTGAATGGAAACAAGCACACCGTGTTTTAAATGTAGCACTTTGGTCATTATGAGAATTGCGAATTGAATCATCTGCTAAACTTCCTTAGTGTTCGTTATAGGAATAGAGGCACTATAACAGAGTAAGGTTATTGCTCCATTGCCTACATATATTGTACTCTTTCATCAGCACTGATTTCTAGACCTTTAGCCGAAGCGTTTGTTATTTCCAATTAGGTTGATGTCGTCGTTAAGTTGTCGCAACTCGTTCGCTTCTGTCAGCTTCCAAGTGGATCTTTGGTTTTCGTTTTTTCCATCCCCTCCATTCTTCGTTTTGCTCATGGTTCTTTCCTCCTGGACCAAAAGACAAACGGCCAAACAAAAGACCAAGCACCTTGTTAGCTAGGGTGTTTCACTAAAATACTTTTGAGCAAAAGTAAAAGGGTTACACTCGAACCGTGAACATATAGAATATTAAGGGTTCTTCATATAATGTACATAAACTGAATAAAGCTTATTACAGTTTGAAAATGCTAATTTCTTTCATGAATACTTAAAGCCATGATTCTGTAGTAAGAAATGTACGGAAGTGTTCATGGTTCAAGTGTTTACTCTGTAATCATTTGTGAAGGAACACAGGGAAACAAAGATTCAATCATTTCCCTTCTGATAATAAGTCATTTCCAAGTTTTTGTTCTGTTCCAAACACAACGTTCATTTGGAAATGCGATTTCCTCGCAGACCAAGCCCATTTCCATATGGGAGGATGTATACCAGGACTCATTTTGACACAGGGGTAAAATGACCTATGGCTTATTACAAAGACGTCAAGAATGCTAATAAAAGGCAAATTAAGCTATAGATTTTAGTTTAACTTGCTACCATCTGAAATACAGATGTCTAGAAAATAGATATGTTCACTGCTTGCAAACAGTACCGCCTATGCTTTCTGCCATCCGACAATGGTTAGTACATTAAAACACCACTAGATATCGACTTTAGAGGAAACGATGTTAAAATGTGATAAAGTCAAATCAGTGTTGTATAAACGAAAGAAAGCTTCTTCGCCCACCAAGTCGTGATTAACTATTAACAACTTAACGGAGGTATTCACTTTAGTAATAATAAAAACTATCTCAATTCAGAGAACACGAAATAAAACCTTTTCCATGATATCCACAATAACGCTGATTACAATAACTGGGAGGAGCCAGCTTGTACACGAAAAATCCGCCACAGTTTTGAACTTTTATTTCTGACTGCCAGCGACATCGAACTTTTCCCAGGACAAAACAAAGTTTACGTGTCACTACTCCGTCTTCGACCGAAGGGTGAGCTCCATCCATCCATCCGGGATACCTTGCTCCACAACGTCGATACGGAACCTCCTTCTCGGGGATTTGAGTACCAGCCGCGCCAGCAATCCTGTACCAGTGGTTGAAGTCCAGCGTATCATCACACTTGTCCGCTGTTGCGGAGTAATTCATACTTCGATCAGCTGTGTTCAAGACTAAATAGTTATAGCAGTTCACAGAAGCTGCAATGATAAATACAGGAAAAGGAAATGAGTTGTGGACATTTGAACTAAGGGAAGCTTTCGCGTGAAAAATACTTATTAACTCAACTTGGTTTGTTCTTCCTAAGTGGGGAAATAGAGGCGGAAGTTAGAGGGTGTTAAAAGTTTTGGTGGTGCGGGAAAGGTACACGGTACACAGACTGTGTTATCGCGCAGCATTCCAATCCTCTAATACCGTGGAAAAAAAATATTAGGTAAGAATTAATTTTAAATAATGACTCCAAAATTGGAATCGAGAGCCATACTGATGGTTACTTACGTGCAGTTTTATCACAGGTTTCGTTGACAAACGAAATGTTATCTATTTCTATAGTCGGCTTTCTTTGTTGCTTCAATCCCAAGAAAACGACCTACAAATAGATAGATATCACAAATAAATACTCAAACAGATGTTACTCCAAAACTATGTCAAAATTTGAATTTTAATGTGATTCCACTTCTAAGACAGCTAGGTGGATCAAATTAGAAATATGGAGGAGGCGCAGCCGAATGCTTATTGTTTAGGGCGCTGGATTTGAAATCTGAGGGTCTATCCTCCCACCGCCCAACTGAGATATTTTTTTATATTAGAGCGTAAAATAGTGTATTTTCCATTTTCAATATCTCTTTATTTATTTGAAGTGTCCTCAATTAGCATTGCAGTGGTAAAACATTTGACACTAAAATAACTTTTTATTTATTTACTTCTTTTGTTTTTAAAGAATTCAACGCGCGACAGCAACAACACTGAGCAAAACTAGCAGCAATAACATAAACAGTTATGCAATCATTATGTTATCTCTAAAGGTAAATCACAATCGCAATTAAATTTATTCCCATAATCGGGTTAAAATTTACCTGAAATTTGTGAGCAATATTTTGCAGCGGAATCTGAATAAAAGTCCAGTTTGGAGTTTCCTCGTCGCTATACCAAATCAACGAAGAAGAATTGGAATCAAAGCTGTGAATGTCTAACTGCAGAGACCTGGTGAAATACTTTCTTTCGCTCTTAAACCAGAAGCGAATGCACTTAACTTCTGTGCCAAGAATGGGTGGACTTATAAATTTTCTGGTCTGTTCTCCACCGCCATCAAGGTACAGGTATTTGTCTGGAAATTAAAAAAAAGGAGAGAGGAAAACTGAAAAAAAGGCCGAAAATGTCTTAATTAAATATTCGGTTCTATTCATTATTTCGCCCTAATGATGACTGGATTAGCTGCAATATTGATTCTATCTTGGTATTAAGGACACTAACACTGATTTTTTTCTAAAAATTTTACCAGTGAAACATGATGAGTTAGCGATGTCAGAGATGCCAAAATATTGGGGGGGGGAGGGGGGGGGTCACCGACTTTGTTTTGGAGAGAACATACCCGGAAGAGCACAATCTGAGTAAATCGGGCGTCATTAGTGAAGAAGACCACAGTGGCTGCAAGTCCCAAAATATTGCAATTAGAGCTTTTAAGGGAAGTGTTCTCTGCCAAATATGGTTTATATGGACCTATTACGCGAATTTAGTCAACTGGGGAGGCTCCTCAACAAGTTCGCATTTAGCGACCATAGTTTCACGCGCCTTGCAGCCGCAAGATAGCAGGATTCCATGTCCCGTGGACAGAAATTATAATTTTTTTTTAACGTCCCACATGGACAATGTGAAGATAATTGTAAATTTAATCAGTTTCTGAAAAGAAAGGTGGGATCACCGAACGTCCCAACCTCGTTTCCAGGGCTTTTCCCTTTGAAATTGGGAGGGGCGGGGAAAGACCCTGGCATCGGCTGGTCACGTGATCCCAAACACCCAAAAATTCTGGGTGTAATAAATTACGATATGACGAATGTGTGAAATAATTTTCTAGCAAGATGGCGGAGTCGCGAGAAAACTTATCGGTAATCTGTCGCCTTGGATTAGCTCTAAATCGATGTAACTTTCCTTCCTTTTGCCTAAAGCCACTTCAGGTGAAGTGCTTCGAGTATTTACTGAATGGATACAATGTTATTGCCGTTCTGCCTACTGGTTTCGGCAAATCGCTCCTGTTTCAGCTTTTGCCAGATTTCTTGCCCGTAAAGGCAGACAAAAATGTTGTCATCGTTGTTTGTCCTCTGAACTCTATTATTGAGGACCAGCTTAAAGTGTTAGGAGAGAGAGGAGTCACTGCCGATGTCCTCCAGCTGGCCAGTGATGATCGGGAGGGTAAAGTTAAACGTAAAGTGAGATCCTTGCCAACTGAAAATAAAGCTGTGCTTGAAGAACTTATTTTCAGTGAGCTGACTGAGTTTGAGGCTCATACAAGTTTACCTGGTGAGATGCTTTTCAGTTTCTCCCATAAAAAGAATGCCCTTCAAAAGATCATGGAAGGAATTGACTACATTGAAACAGAATCAGACCTTCTTAATGACTTCAAAATATGGAATGAGACCTGTTCATCAAAGATTTTTTCCTTCATAAGCAAGTATGCTCCGCTTATTGAAGACAACACCAGTGACACTTAAAGTGACTGATCTTATTGCCTCTTTAAAACTGAAACATTTTATTGATGATGTATGTTTTTCTTTAAATGTCGTTGTTAGCTGACATGTACAGCTGTAACTGAAGATGGAATGATTCTGCAAGTTCATTTGGGTAAAATTACTGTATTTAATTAGTTTGTGCCACATTGTTTCTTTTACATCTGACCTAGTTTGCTACTTGATTCTAGGTTGTGCTCTTAGGAAAAATGAACTTAAGGAGTAACAACTCTAGATAACTTATGTAATACAGGGCATACCAGCATGATATTTTGCTGAGAACATAAAATTTCATTGTTGCCTGAGGCAAACAGAAGTCACCGAGGGCTGCTGCAGACTTCAAATGCACAACCCCTTGTAATATAATTTTTGATTAGAGCAACTCAAATGAGCTATTCACTTAATGTTTTAGGCCCGTAAAATCACAATGCATATTCTACACACTACTGGTATACATTTTTTGTGAAATATATATGAAATAATCCATATTGTACTGCGGTTGTAGATGAATGTGAAGAGTGATCATCGCAGTAAATTTTCCAATTAAATTGGAAAATTTACTGCGATGATCACTCTTCACATACATTTACTGGGATTTTCTTATTATTATGATAGAACTTCAATTTCTTTGACCATGAGTCTCTGGCTCAGGATATTTGGTAACAACCTTTCCTATTATCACTAGTTATTTAAAAAAAAATTGTATTAATTCTGAAAATAATATTATCATAACTTCCACAAAAAATGTATACCAGTAGTGTGTAGAATATGCATTGTGATTTTACGGGCCTAAAACATTAAGTGAATAGCTCATTTGAGTTGCTCTAATCAAAAATTATATTACAAGGGGTTGTGCATTTGAAGTCTGCAGCAGCCCTCGGTGACTTCTGTTTGCCTCAGGCAACAATGAAATTTTATGTTCTCAGCAAAATATCATGCTGGTATGCCCTGTATTACATAAGTTATCTAGAGTTGTTACTCCTTAAGTTCATTTTTCCTAAGAGCACAACCTAGAATCAAGTAGCAAACTAGGTCAGATGTAAAAGAAACAATGTGGCACAAACTAATTAAATACAGTAATTTTACCCAAATGAACTTGCAGAATCATTCCATCTTCAGTTACAGCTGTACATGTCAGCTAACAACGACATTTAAAGAAAAACATACATCATCAATAAAATGTTTTCAGTTTTAAAGAGGCAATAAGATCAGTCACTTTAAGTGTCACTGGTGTTGTCTTCAATAAGCGGAGCATACTTGCTTATGAAGGAAAAAATCTTTGATGAACAGGTCTCATTCCATATTTTGAAGTCATTAAGAAGGTCTGATTCTGTTTCAATGTAGTCATTCCTTCCATGATCTTTTGAAGGGCATTCTTTTTATGGGAGAAACTGAAAAGCATCTCACCAGGTAAACTTGTATGAGCCTCAAACTCAGTCAGCTCACTGAAAATAAGTTCTTCAAGCACAGCTTTATTTTCAGTTGGCAAGGATCTCACTTTACGTTTAACTTTACCCTCCCGATCATCACTGGCCAGCTGGAGGACATCGGCAGTGACTCCTCTCTCTCCTAACACTTTAAGCTGGTCCTCAATAATAGAGTTCAGAGGACAAACAACGATGACAACATTTTTGTCTGCCTTTACGGGCAAGAAATCTGGCAAAAGCTGAAACAGGAGCGATTTGCCGAAACCAGTAGGCAGAACGGCAATAACATTGTATCCATTCAGTAAATACTCGAAGCACTTCACCTGAAGTGGCTTTAGGCAAAAGGAAGGAAAGTTACATCGATTTAGAGCTAATCCAAGGCGACAGATTACCGATAAGTTTTCTCGCGACTCCGCCATCTTGCTAGAAAATTATTTCACACATTCGTCATATCGTAATTTATTACACCCAGAATTTTTGGGTGTTTGGGATCACGTGACCAGCCGATGCCAGGGTCTTTCCCCGCCCCTCCCAATTTCAAAGGGAAAAGCCCTGGAAACGAGGTTGGGACGTTCGGTGATCCCACCTTTCTTTTCAGAAACTGATTAAATTTACAATTATCTTCACATTGTCCATGTGGGACGTTAAAAAAAAATTATAATTTCTGTCCACGGGACATGGAATCCTGCTATCTTGCGGCTGCAAGGCGCGTGAAACTATGGTCGCTAAATGCGAACTTGTTGAGGAGCCTCCCCAGTTGACTAAATTCGCGTAATAGGTCCATATAAACCATATTTGGCAGAGAACACTTCCCTTAAAAGCTCTAATTGCAATATTTTGGGACTTGCAGCCACTGTGGTCTTCTTCACTAATGACGCCCGATTTACTCAGATTGTGCTCTTCCGGGTATGTTCTCTCCAAAACAAAGTCGGTGACCCCCCCCCTCCCCCCCCCCAATATTTTGGCATCTCTGACATCGCTAACTCATCATGTTTCACTGGTAAAATTTTTAGAAAAAAATCAGTGTTAGTGTCCTTAATACCAAGATAGAATCAATATTGCAGCTAATCCAGTCATCATTAGGGCGAAATAATGAATAGAACCGAATATTTAATTAAGACATTTTCGGCCTTTTTTTCAGTTTTCCTCTCTCCTTTTTTTTAATTTCCAGACAAATACCTGTACCTTGATGGCGGTGGAGAACAGACCAGAAAATTTATAAGTCCACCCATTCTTGGCACAGAAGTTAAGTGCATTCGCTTCTGGTTTAAGAGCGAAAGAAAGTATTTCACCAGGTCTCTGCAGTTAGACATTCACAGCTTTGATTCCAATTCTTCTTCGTTGATTTGGTATAGCGACGAGGAAACTCCAAACTGGACTTTTATTCAGATTCCGCTGCAAAATATTGCTCACAAATTTCAGGTAAATTTTAACCCGATTATGGGAATAAATTTAATTGCGATTGTGATTTACCTTTAGAGATAACATAATGATTGCATAACTGTTTATGTTATTGCTGCTAGTTTTGCTCAGTGTTGTTGCTGTCGCGCGTTGAATTCTTTAAAAACAAAAGAAGTAAATAAATAAAAAGTTATTTTAGTGTCAAATGTTTTACCACTGCAATGCTAATTGAGGACACTTCAAATAAATAAAGAGATATTGAAAATGGAAAATACACTATTTTACGCTCTAATATAAAAAAAATATCTCAGTTGGGCGGTGGGAGGATAGACCCTCAGATTTCAAATCCAGCGCCCTAAACAATAAGCATTCGGCTGCGCCTCCTCCATATTTCTAATTTGATCCACCTAGCTGTCTTAGAAGTGGAATCACATTAAAATTCAAATTTTGACATAGTTTTGGAGTAACATCTGTTTGAGTATTTATTTGTGATATCTATCTATTTGTAGGTCGTTTTCTTGGGATTGAAGCAACAAAGAAAGCCGACTATAGAAATAGATAACATTTCGTTTGTCAACGAAACCTGTGATAAAACTGCACGTAAGTAACCATCAGTATGGCTCTCGATTCCAATTTTTGGAGTCATTATTTAAAATTAATTCTTACCTAATATTTTTTTTCCACGGTATTAGAGGATTGGAATGCTGCGCGATAACACAGTCTGTGTACCGTGTACCTTTCCCGCACCACCAAAACTTTTAACACCCTCTAACTTCCGCCTCTATTTCCCCACTTAGGAAGAACAAACCAAGTTGAGTTAATAAGTATTTTTCACGCGAAAGCTTCCCTTAGTTCAAATGTCCACAACTCATTTCCTTTTCCTGTATTTATCATTGCAGCTTCTGTGAACTGCTATAACTATTTAGTCTTGAACACAGCTGATCGAAGTATGAATTACTCCGCAACAGCGGACAAGTGTGATGATACGCTGGACTTCAACCACTGGTACAGGATTGCTGGCGCGGCTGGTACTCAAATCCCCGAGAAGGAGGTTCCGTATCGACGTTGTGGAGCAAGGTATCCCGGATGGATGGATGGAGCTCACCCTTCGGTCGAAGACGGAGTAGTGACACGTAAACTTTGTTTTGTCCTGGGAAAAGTTCGATGTCGCTGGCAGTCAGAAATAAAAGTTCAAAACTGTGGCGGATTTTTCGTGTACAAGCTGGCTCCTCCCAGTTATTGTAATCAGCGTTATTGTGGATATCATGGAAAAGGTTTTATTTCGTGTTCTCTGAATTGAGATAGTTTTTATTATTACTAAAGTGAATACCTCCGTTAAGTTGTTAATAGTTAATCACGACTTGGTGGGCGAAGAAGCTTTCTTTCGTTTATACAACACTGATTTGACTTTATCACATTTTAAACATCGTTTCCCTCTAAAGTCGATATCTAGTGGTGTTTTAATGTACTAACCATTGTCGGATGGCAGAAAGCATAGGCGGTACTGTTTGCAAGCAGTGAACATATCTATTTTCTAGACATCTGTATTTCAGATGGTAGCAAGTTAAACTAAAATCTATAGCTTAATTTGCCTTTTATTAGCATTCTTGACGTCTTTGTAATAAGCCATAGGTCATTTTACCCCTGTGTCAAAATGAGTCCTGGTATACATCCTCCCATATGGAAATGGGCTTGGTCTGCGAGGAAATCGCATTTCCAAATGAACGTTGTGTTTGGAACAGAACAAAAACTTGGAAATGACTTATTATCAGAAGGGAAATGATTGAATCTTTGTTTCCCTGTGTTCCTTCACAAATGATTACAGAGTAAACACTTGAACCATGAACACTTCCGTACATTTCTTACTACAGAATCATGGCTTTAAGTATTCATGAAAGAAATTAGCATTTTCAAACTGTAATAAGCTTTATTCAGTTTATGTACATTATATGAAGAACCCTTAATATTCTATATGTTCACGGTTCGAGTGTAACCCTTTTACTTTTGCTCAAAAGTATTTTAGTGAAACACCCTAGCTAACAAGGTGCTTGGTCTTTTTGTTTGGCCGTTTGTCTTTTGGTCCAGGAGGAAAGAACCATGAGCAAAACGAAGAATGGAGGGGATGGAAAAACGAAAACCAAAGATCCACTTGGAAGCTGACAGAAGCGAACGAGTTGCGACAACTTAACGACGACATCAACCTAATTGGAAATAACAACGCTTCGGCTAAAGGTCTAGAAATCAGTGCTGATGAAAGAGTACAATATATGTAGGCAATGGAGCAATAACCTTACTCTGTTATAGTGCCTCTATTCCTATTAACGAACACTAAGGAAGTTTAGCAGATGATTCAATTCGCAATTCTCATAATGACCAAAGTGCTACATTTAAAACACGGTGTGCTTGTTTCCATTCACTACTTCGGCCTGGTAATTGAATGAATGCTCCGTTTTCGTATGTAATCTCCGATTTATATTTTTGACTTTTTAGGGCAACAAGAAAACTTTGATGTACACCTTCGAGGAGAAGAAATGATTGAAACGGAAATAAAATCCGAAGCGTTATTAACCGCGATGACGTTTTGTTTATGGGTAGCAAGCAAATGTAGTCTGCTTGTGGAATACAACATCACTGTAGATAAATATCAGTTTCGCGGCTTTGGCTTAGTCAGCCACAGCACAGTCGAGTTAATCTTCATGGAGAACAAGACAAGGTTAGTTCCTTATAATGCAGAGAATGTTTTTCTTTCTGAATTGAGACAAATTAGCATAGATTTTACTTCTCCTTTTATTCCTTAGTTTTTGTTTTGATTCAGAAGATAAATCAAACTCTCGAGACATTGTTTCAAGGGCTATCCAAACACCTCGAATTTCGTCAGAAAATACTCCGCTGCGCGTCGCATTTTCAACTGTCTCTCTTCTCGGTGTTTGGATATCCCGATGAAACACTGTCTCTCTTGTTTGATGTATCACTCCTCACTTAAACAGCCATGTTATCTATAAACTGCAGGTTATGAAAATTCAGGTCACTGGTATTATTGTACTGTAAGTTATCAGTTTCATGTCTGCTCTAAATAACAGAAGTACAGATATGTCCATTAATGATGGGCAGTGGCACCACGTGTGTGTCACATGGACATCAACTACAGGACAATGGCAAGCATGGAAGGATGGAACAGGAGAAATAGATGACAACGAAGTTAAGCTGCTTACCATGGATGAAATACCAGGTAATAAAAAGTTTATTTAGCAAGTGGTTATTGTGGCTTCAAACCATCTTTCAGTAAGTTAAGAATAGCTTGCTCCCAAATAAAATCCTACTTAGTACGATCTTCACGGTCAATTGATACAAAGCATACACTAATGTATTTTTTTGTCATTAAATGCGTAAGCAAAAAACTGTTACCATAATTCCGGACGTCGTCAAAAGGAGTGAAGTAAAAAATACTAATATGAGATGCATCTTTAGGTCGTAACTTGCACTTAGCCAGTATATTGTCTTAGTATAAAGCTGAGACAGTCTTACATTGCGTTTCACAAAACTTTTGACAAACGGTTTCCGAAGTTCGTTTGAAATTCCCGAAGTTCGCTACGAACTTGGCAATTTCATCACGTAGTTGTCAATCAAATTGTGAACTTGGAAACGAAGTTGTGAATTTCACTACGAACTTCGTTGGGAAGTTAAGGGGCGCGTCCCATTCGACCAAAAATTCCGGTTTGGATTTCCGAAATTTTCGTATGTCGAACCAGTATTTTCCACCAGGCCGGACCGAACTCGTTCTATTCCAGCGTGAGCACATTTCCCACCAAGAATAACTCGACAAAATTGCTGAAGGATCGTGATGAAGAGGCTGTCTTAAGTGCCGTAAGCTGCTTCATGTGGAGAAGTTTAACACGCATTCAGAATTCAACTCTTCCTTGATAATTTATGAGAGAAACTTACGCACCCCTTACGAACTTTTCTCGCGGGAGAGTATGCAAACCGAGCGATCTGACCCACAGGAAATTCGGAACGACCAGTCCACAATTTCCCAGGAAATCAGATCCTAACGTTTTTGTTTCGATCAAGCACAGGCTAGATCTATGACCGATCATTTTGAATCTAGTGTAGTGTCGACTCGAACGACTCGCCGCCATCTTGTAGTTCAGTTTCACGACTAAAGGAACTGAGGCCGATACATGCCGGTCGGAAATGCCAAATGAAACAGGAAATTTTCGGAATTTCCAAATTTCCAGAAAAGAGGACAACCTCGAGAGGTGAACCGAAATTTTCGAAACGAGTTTCCGGAAAATCTCTGTTCCATTCGATTTTGAACCAGAATTTCCGGAAATTTTGGGCGAATGGAACGCGCCCAAGAAGTTCGTCGCGAGAGAAGTTCGCCACCATTCGGTGTAAATGTCTCGGAATTTTCTTAGAAGTTGTGGTTACGTCGATTGCGAATTACTGGTTTTAAAATGGATTACAAAACGTTGAAAACTGAATTTTCCCAGATGTCACCCGACCCCTGCCTAAAAATAGAATACAATTTCTGTCGAGTGAACTTCTACGCATAGTTGCTTAAAAGTATTTTGCAGTTAAATCTATCAACGATAAAAAGAAACCCTTTTTTTCAGGACATACGTCATTCTAGAAATAGCGCAACAAACAAAACAATTCAATGTCGTGTTGTTGAACTTTTGTCTTGTTACATTTCTAGCATAAACAAGATGCGAGTAGCGCCATCTGTCTGTTATATGAAGTCCCTCTGTACCTCTCAGATAATTTACCTTTCAGAAGTAAACATCATAAAATTAGTCTTGCTTGGTTGAGAAATTTTTTTCACCCTTGTTTAAATTCATTTGTAGTTGTATTACCAAACCAACTACAACCGAATGAACGCGAACTTCGCTCACCGACGAACTTCGCAACTTCCAACGAAATTCGATTTGAAAATTCACAACTTCGTTTCGAAGTTCACAATTGATTGACAATTACGTAATGAAATTGCCAAGTTCGTAGCGAACTTCGGGAATTACAAACGAACTTCGGAAACCGTTTGTCAAAAGTTTTGGGAACGCACTGTAATGTCATTACGTCACCATTTTTTTTAAAACAGGTAATGGAATGCTCTTTATCAGATTCAAGCAGCATTGTGAGAACTCTGAAATATTTGGAAAAATCAGTACGTTTAATCTATGGGATTATGTTATGGAAAGAGAATGCAATAATTCACATGTCTTATGGATGCGGAGAAGATGCTGGTAATGTGTTATCCTGGCTGGTGGTGAGAGAGATACTTAATGGAACACTTAACACTCACAGTCCCTCCACATGTAATGAGCGCAATGGTAAGCTACGAGAAAACGATTTAATCTTTAAAATAAACTTGAGTAAAGCCTAGCTGTCATAATTAGCATCAAGACGTCCTTAAGCTCTTGCTGTCATTTAAACTAGCAGAGATTTATTCTCAGCCCGAGTGGTGCAGTTTATGACGCAAACCTTAACTCAACATTCATTACTTTATCTAATTTTCCGTAAAGGGCCTAGTCTTGTTATGGAAGGAAACACAACCAGCATAAGTAGTGCAGTGTACCTGAGTCCATTGCTCGCCAGTCCAAAGACTCGTACGGTAAATGCTAAGTTTAAATACCAAATTGTGGGACCTGGGGCGAAGTCACTTACAATTTACCAAGAAATGCTTTATGGGTTTGGGAAGCAAGCAATCTGGACTGATTGACGTCAAGGGACCAGGGGACTGTGGCAATTCGGACAAACCTCTCATCAGCACAGTTTCTAGTTTCAGGGTAAGTACTAAAGATTACGGCAGAAAACAGAAACATCATATCAGTTGTTTTGAATATCAATTTCGTTGCAATAAAAATAATTGCACTGTTTCAACGATTATTACGATATAAACGTCACTATTCTACTACTGCTTCCAATAACGTCAATGTTAGTTTAAAAACTTCATTATTTCAAAAGTTGAATAATATAATTAAAACTTAATGAATTAAAGTGGTTATAGTCAAATGATGAAATGTTGAAATGGGTTTCATCAACGGCTTTATTTCCTTATCAGCCACTAACCAAACTGGATTCACTTGCAGTAAGAATTCTTGGCAAACATCCTAATCGTTACAAACAAGCGTTTTTGTCCTACAGTTCTTCATGAGCTTTGTCATATGCATCATCCATCCTAGGCTCGATTTCCGCCGCTCTCTCGTGTCTGGTTTACCCTCCCGAGAAGAGACGGCTGGACGCGTGAGCGGCAAAGCATGTCTGTGACGTAAATTTCTAATTAAAATTTTGACGCCTTTTCTGGCGGCCAGAAATGTCATCTGATGACAGTCATTGACGGTCCCACATGAGCCTACAGCTCGTAACATTTGTACCCGTGCCGTTTTAGCCACCCCTTTATTTAATTTTGGCTTTCCAACATATTTTGTTTCACACTGTTTACGAGGAAGACGTTTTTCAATAAAAGTAGAGCAGAGTTGTTTGACTGTGGTTTGGCAAATGACATGTCAAAGGTCACACATATGTTAGGGTGCGTCATGTCGACACCATGTTTTGTTTTGCTCGGTTCAGTTGCATTGGATCATTTAAAAATTAATTTTGCCTGGCTTCGCCAGAGATGTGTCACTTTCCTTCAAGAAAACTACAGTTCAACATCAACTGCTTGAGTATTTTTTTTCTTGAGGATCGGATGTTTGCGTTATCCCTCTCCTTGTTGACTTTGTTCGTTATCCGACATTCACGCACATCAGGATTCAAATATAGATTCTCACGCATAAAGTCTTTTGACTATTTGTGTGTGTATATGCCGCTGTAGTTTAGATCAGGCATTCTTTCATCAGTTGGAGGTATTTGGTTAGGTGTCCACTAACACGATCGCTCTTCATATCGCACAACTTCGTGTGCTACTGCGAGAAAGATAAATTATGCAGCCTGCTCGATTCAGGCAGGCAGACTTTTTATTGGTCGAAATTAACAATGCCAAGTACCACGCGTCCAGCCGTGAGTTCAGGGGAGGAGACGCGGGCTCCTTTCCCGAACAGCAGCTGGTGATCGAGCTACATCCATCCCTGTAACGAAAGAAATGCAAAAAATACTCTCTTCTCGTACATTACAGCTAGGCATTCTGGGAAAATTAGATGGAAGACCAGGGTACCTTGCCGTCGGAGGCATTTACATGTCGGGAGAGTATGTTCACCTCAACCAGTTACCGCTCAGAAAGGTAGAAGTTTGATGCATGCATGGCATAAAATATTTTGTCAATGTTCGTGTACAAATTCACTGTTTATGTTTTATCTGGGAATTAACAAATTGATGCAAATTGCTTGTATTATAGATTGTCTTTGTACCCAATGAAACGGACTCTATAACGATAACGATAACAATACAATAACAATACTGTCATTACGAAATGAAAAAAAAACATGGTTTATTTAAAAAACTAATAACCAATAATGAGAATGAGAATGAGAATAATAACAATAAAGTAGTTATTAATCCATGCTTTTTTTTCCTGTTACATCTTTCGTTAGCTTGTGAGTCAAAGCCTCAACAGCAGCTCCGGATTCATTGTGTCGCCCACTCTATCCTGGGTATTATCCTAACAACATTGACGTTTGCACTTGGTACGTGTCCGCTAAAGAATACCACGGTCATACGTCTCCAATTTTCAGTGGCTATGGGGCACGCTGGGAGGTTTAACTCCTACGTGTGGCTATGATGATTATGTCGACAGTGCGTGACAGTGGCAGTCATCGGTCACGCCACCATAGGAAGGTACCGGGTGACATTACCTTTCCACCAGTCATACAATCAGCATCAAACGCCTTACACAATAGTTTGTCACTGTCAATCAATTTCAGTCGGGAAACAGGGTTCAAGGCATTATTATTCATGTTACACCATGGTGAGATTTAAACGATAGTTCACTGCTGATTCTTGTCTCTTGCTGTTCTGATAAAAGTTAATACCCCATTCTAAGAAGATACTGTTGGTCCTTGCTCATGGGCTGCTTTTGGCCTGTATGTGTTCATTCGCCATACGTGTTGATTCTCGAGGGTGCGCAGGGTTTGACAGTGGCGAGGTTATTCCTGGACCATCAAAGTTCCTTGCTACGTTATTAATAACCAATGGAGATTGCTGTCATTTTGTGATAGATAATAAGATTACGTCAAATGGTTTTTTTTTCATGTTCCGCCGAAAGTGACCCAAAGGCCCGCATTTGGCGTTATGTTGAAAGAGTTTTGAAATTAAAAAAAGCCTTCATCTGGTGAGTAGTTTGTTTTCGTTATTATATACAACAAGTAGATTCCATGTTGCCCACAATGCGTCGGGTGTTCAGTAATAGATCACAGAAGCCGTAATGTAGTAAGAAACACTCAAGTGACACACATCGGCTTATCGCCTCGTGTTGCCACTTTTGTGTACTTACCACATTGTAACGTTATCTGTGATCTTATAACTGAAACAGACGCACGGCAACATGGAATTTAGTTTGTCAACGTCGTGTAGGCCACCATGTGAAGAGGAACGGCTAGGGTTCTCTCTTCTCTGTTCTTCCTTGTTAGATTGAAAGAAAAGACGCCTAGTTGCGGCTCGGTCCACCGTGACAACCCTGTGACATAACTTTTCCACCGGTCTGGATACGTAGAGTCAAACCAATAGATTTTTTTCGTGTCGATGCTCACACTGAAGCCGAAAGAAGGTCCTCGAAATGGTGACTAGTCACATGTGAAATGTTTCTCAGTCCTGTTGTAAGACTTTCACACAGGTCCGGACGAAATCGATTTAATATATATATATCTAGCGTATAGAAGGATGCACTCTGATTTCAATT
>JAHPZR010034477.1:5000-10000 GCA_019787425.1 Platygyra sinensis
AAACAAATCGTCGTTTGCAATAGCTAGAGACGAGCTGCTGGTTGCTTATGACGAGGAAACAATAGACGATGAAGAATTCGTCCTTTTATTGAAGAAAAACGTTTCAAAGAACCCTAGCTTCCCTTATATATAAACACTACGAAGAATATTTGACCTTGAAACCATCGATCCTGTGCAATGTAAAGTTGAATTTCGAGTCGAGAAAAATAGTCTTCGTTCTGTGACTTCTGTTGCTGAGGCACTCCTGATCTCCGACACCGCATATTACAGTCAAACTAAGTGAAGCGTACCCCTCAAGATTGCATGAATGAACTGATTATTTGAAACTTGAACCGCGCTAGTCGTTTCAAGAAGGCAATAATGAATTGATTATTCGAATATTGAACTCGCTCGCTCGATCCAAGAATACGGCTAATGGGGTTCCGTTTTCGAAAAATCAATTCGCTGTTGCGACTAGTAGGTTTGAAACCTACTAGTCTTTTCTAGAATGCAATAGTGAATTGATTTTTCGAAAACGGAACCCGTTAGCCGTATTCTTGGGTTCAATATTCCAATAACATTATTGCATTCTTGAAACGACTAGCGGGTTCAAGTTTCAAATAATCAGTTCATTAGTGCAATCTTGAGGGGTACGCTTCACTTAGTTTGACTGTAAACTGGATCAGTGAAAACTAAAGCACAGAGGATATAAATGCAATAGATCTTACCGAGTGGATTTCTTCGAGCTTGCGGTTTTCTGTGAATTTGCCGACTAGCAGCTTGTGCTAGTGCATTTTCCTGCCTCAGGGATGTTCATTGTAGAATTTCTCCTCAAAAAAATTTAACAGCAAACACCAGAAAGGTACTTCTTTATGTGTCGTAAGAAAAACAGCGATAAATCAAAGAAAAGGACTAAAAACTTTGCAATGAACTGCGACGTTGTCGCCACTACGTCAAAACAGTGAATGTGGCGTCGTCAACGTGCGGACGACGGCGGATTGCAATCAGTTATTCAGTTTCTGCGCATGACCGGAGCAGAAAATTTGCTTCCGGTACGCCGTCGTCGTGGCTCCCGTCGTGGTGCTTAAGGTCTCTATTTTTCGCATTAGTCTAATTATGCATATAATTGTTATTGATAAGAAATTGTAGCATCGATATCGCTTTTTGCAAGACGATGTAGCGGGTCAGATATTGGACTGCTTCTTCATTGTTTGTCTCTATTTCGCATTAGTCTAATTATGCATATACTTGTTATTGTTAGGAAATTGTAGCATCGCGTTTTGCAAGACAATGTAGAGGGTCAGTTATTGGACTGCTTCTTCATTGTTTGTCTCTATTTCGCATTAGTCTAATTATGCATATACTTGTTATTGATAGGAAACTGTAGCATCGCGTTTTGCAGGACAATTTAGAGGGTCAGATATTGGACTGCTTCTTCATTGTTTGTCTCATTTTCTTGGGCTCTGTATGTTTTTTCGGAGTAAGTTCCTTTCTTCCTATTGATTAATTTTAGTTTTATACTTCATGCCATCGTTTTTTAGCTCTGTAGTGTGCCTGTTTACACTTAAGTAAGAACATCGCTAATGGCAATGCTGGAGGTCAGATTTTGGACTGCTCCTTCATTGTCATCTCACCGTTGTTACATAGTAGTCTTATTGCCGCTTAGGTACGTTGTTATGTTTGTTTCACTGACGTCGGTTAGACTTGGGCTACGTCGTCACTCTCACTTTGTTTTTCTTCCGAGCTCCACTGGCGTCTTGGTGGGGTTGCCACATTTCTGTGGCTTGTGGCGGATTTTTTATCCCCACCTTTCCTGAAGAGATTTCAGTTTTAAATGTTTTTCAAATAAAACCGTCACATTTGTGGCCATTTATCCCAAACAGCTGTTTATCGTTCGTTGTCCCACTTTTCTCTTCAGCAAACTAGTGCGAAGCCTCGTGGAGCTCTGGATATATTAATTACGTTGAATGCCTCGCAGTAAAAAAGAGTATGGTTTTTGCACTCTAGCCTTGATATGGGTATGTTTTCAAGAAGCCACTTTTTCATCATTATCGAAAAGAAAACCAACAAAAGCCCTTCACAAGTTATGTTTATGCTAATTTTATATTGGTCTGAACTAGAGAACTGGTCAGAAACAGGGTTTTGATTTACGAGTCAGAATTATTATAAATAGGGTTTCAAATTTTTGGTCAGGTCATAAATAGGGTAGGGAATATCACAGATTTTGGTCACAGATAGGGTAAGGGATTTGGGAAGTAGGCTGCACACCCCCTCCCAGTTTTTCTGGGACTAATCCCCTCCCTGCGGTGGTGGTGGGGGGGGGGGGGGGGGCATTGCAAAGGTAATGAATGGTGGTCTTATACAAAAAAAATGCGAGTTTGTGCAAGAAGTCAGATTTTTGAAAAGTGCAGAGTTGTGATCTTTGAACATCCTTCTATCATGTTTTAGGTCCTTTTTTCCCTTTGGAACTGCTATTTTCCGTGAATCAGACAAATTTCTGACATCACCCGTGAATTTTTCCCTAGCAACGCCATAGCAATGGTTGTTTACAGGTACTGAAAAAAGGTCAAAGAACGAACAATTTCCCCCAGGGACTCCTCCCTTTTAATCTGCAATATGAAACCATCTATCAGCTAACCGCTGACCGGATTAGAGCCAGGGACCAGCCAGCACGTGTAAATTTTTCAGCCTGGTGGCCATTTTTTGTACCAAGGTGTTCAACTGCTCTATTTCGCTAAATAGTTGTGCTTTCGTCAGATTTTCCCATATGAAAATGCCACGAGATTCTTCTAGGCCTCGTAAGCGAAAGTTCAGAGGAAATCAGTTCTCTCAGCCGAAGGAAAAGTCGCCTAAATCCGAGTTAAAAGAGGATGATGAGCAAATCGATCGTACAATATCTGCTTCATCAAAGAAACTGCGACCAGAGAAGCCCAAGGCCAAAAATAAAGAAACGAAATCTGAGGTAAAAGCCTGATATTTCTGGATATCGTTTGGTTGATATGGAAGTGCTTGCGTCCGTCTTTGAATTGATACGTTGTAGAGACTGTGGAAAGCTTTCTGTCATATTGAGCGAAGTATCCTTCAAGAGGAAAGGTTGCTCTTCCTGTCTGCGTTTGTTTTGTACATCATACGGATGGAACCACTCGTTCTACACTTCAAAGAAGGTTAAGAAGCACTTTGAGGTAAACAGAAGGTTAGTTTATGGCATGCGATCCATAGGTCAAGGTGCGAGCTTTTGTGGGGTAATGAACATACCTCCTTCCCCCAAACCGAACGCCTATCAAGGGCATAATAAAGCTCTGATGAAAGGAGCAAAGACTGTTGCTGAAGAAACCATGAACTCAGCTGCAAGTGAAATCCATCACCTCAGTGATGAGGAAAATGAAATCACCAAGTGTGGAGTGTCATGTGATGGTACATGGCAGAGAAGAGGACATTCTTCAATGAATGGATGTGTTACTGTGATCTCCATGGAAACTGGCAAGTGCCTTGATGTGGAAGTTCTCAGCAAGGTGTGCCAGGGATGCCAAAGACATGAAACTAAAGAAGACTCTCAAGAGAAAAGGTTGTGGCAGGCAGATCATCAAGGGAAATGCAAAGCAAATTACAAAGGATCTGCACCAGCAATGGAGGTCGAGGGTGTGAAACGCATGTTTGAGCGAACTGAGGAAAAACACAAACTTTTCTACACTGAGTACTTTGGTGATGGTGACAGTAAAGGCTTCAATAAAGTTGAAAACACTTATAGAGATAAAGGAGTGACCATAACAAAAAACGAATGTGTTGGACACTTGCAGAAACGTGTTGGAACTGCATTGCGTAAACTTAAAAAGGAGAAAAAGGGTCTTGGTGGGAAGGGTAAGCTGACAGATGCAATGATCAGTAGACAGACTACAAAACTATTATGGAATAGCTATAAGAAGTAATGTTGGAGACCTTGCCCAAATGAAAAAAGCAATACATGCTAGTTTATTTCATTGTGCTTCATCTGAGCAAAGAAATCTCCACCTTCATTGCCCTGAAGGACCTAATAGCTGGTGTCGGTTTAATAAGAATCCTGGTCCAGGCTTGCCCTTGAATGTCATTGCTGAGCTGAAGCCAGTTTACAAAAGACTTAGTGAAGATGATTTATTGGCAAGGTGTTTGGATGGGAAGACCCAAAATCAAAATGAGTCCCTAAATGACATGATTTGGGAACGTGTGCCGAAAGATGTTTTCATTGGATCTGAGACTTTCCAACTTGGAGTGTACGATGCAGTGGCTCATTTTAATATTGGTTCCCAGGCTGCTGTAAATATTCTCCATCGACTAGGACTTGAACCTGGTGAATTCTGTTTGCAGGAATTTAAGATGGCTGACAATCTCAGGATACAAAAAGGAAATGTCAAAGCAACCGAAGAGAGCAAGAAGAGGCGCAAAATTCTTGGAGCACAACGACAGCGAAAAGGAGACAAAGCACATGAGAATGAAGGAGTAACTTATGCAGCTGGTGCTTTCTGACACTTGTTGTGACTATATTGTGGTAAAAGAAACATTATAAGGAAAAATCATGCATTTATCTTCATACATTTTACCAATAATATGTAATTTAAACTTTAAAGCTGTTTTTCTCAAAATGGTAAAATTTGGTATATTTTGTACAGTATTGTACGCATGATATTTCATGTTTGAATGGACCTATGACCATGAAATTTGCAGGGAAACATGTTTATATGTACCTATAGGAGCCAAACCTAAAAAACACAAATCTTTGTAAAAATTGTTGCCATGGTTGTGAGCTATCTGATGATGTGTCATCTTAATTTAAGACTTTTTGGTAAACATTCTTCAGGAAAAAAAAATTATTTTAAAAAAATTGTGTTTTTTTAGGTACAGCTCCTAGACAAATTATCTGGGTATAATATAAAAGTGACCTCGTGTATGTAGAAAATGATTAAGAATATATCATGCTTATAATGTACGCCATATTTATAACCCCTGGGGCTCAGTTAATCATTAACTAGCTTGTCATGTGACCAAAA
>JAHPZR010034480.1:0-16386 GCA_019787425.1 Platygyra sinensis
TATAAGAACACTGATTTTGGAGGTCAGGCTGATCAGGTTCTTATATATCGGGTGCTTAGTGAAAAATCAGCCTGAAGGTGTTCTTAAATTGTTCTTAAAAATTGGTGGTGGAAATCAGAACTGTAACAAATATACAAAAAAAAGCCTGAGATTAAATTAGCATATTTATTGTAAAAGAAAATTAATAAATATCATGACAAAAAAGAAATCAGCCTTATTTGTAGTTAACAAGTGAACAGAACAAGAAAATACGCATCAGTATCTGGGTAACTGCACACCTACCCCTCCCCTAATCCAACAGTAACACTAACTTATTAACTTATTATAATTTGTGCACAGTTGCCCAGATACAGACAACATCAGTATCTGGGCAACTGCGCACCTACCCCTCCCCTAATCAGCAGGCCTTCTGTATGATCAGAATTTTTTTGGGTCTTATCCATTTTATAAGAACATTTCATATTTCCAGGCTGATTTTGTTCTTATAAAAATGGTGCTTTATTTGCCAAATTTCAGCCTGGTGTTCTTAATCCATGTGTTCTTATATGCGGGTGTTTACTGTATATAACATTTTTAGGAAAATTGTGGTCACGTTAACCCAGCTACAAAGGGCCCATACCCAACCCCAATGTCACATCCCCTCCCTGGGTTATTCAAGGCTCTTAAGCAAACAACCTACAATAGCTGGCGAATACGACATGACAATCTGGCGAGTACACTCACTTTGACACAGTGATCCCCCCTTTGAAAATTCCTGGCTATGCCCCTGCCTATAGTGCGAGGAGACCTCCAAAAGACCACTAAGCTTATAGCACATAATGCCTCCAGGGCTGTTATTAAGGGCTGTAACCTGTTACAGCTGAGTATATTTGAAGGGCCCTTGATGTTACAGGTTAACTGGCCTGTAGTTGATAGAATTCACCCATAAAGTAACAATTTGCTTATGGGTGTGGAGATCAAGGCTACAGGTGAATTAAAACTTAATAACAGCCCTGATCTCAATATTGCTATTGTTAATACAGTTTAAATTATAAGCTTTGTGTGCATGGCATCACCAATTTAAAGTTGTTTCATTACAAAATGTAATCATCTTTTTCAAAAATAAAAAAAAACTTATGAATTTGTTATGTGCAAGTACAATTAAAACCTAATTAAATTCAAAATTCTAAGCTGGGAAAGCTACTCAAACCACTGAAGGACACTGGAAAAGAATTCCACATTTTAGGAGTTTCATGCTAATTAGCAAATGTATGCTGCAAAGCCAAAGTAAATATTTCAATAACTTAAGATGATCACTACAGTCACTCCAATGTGGTACTTTTACAAAAATCTATTCATTATTGATTTTCCTACACCAACAGATCAAATAAACCAAAGAAAAATTGAGCAATTCGTTTTCTTTCCTTTCTGGAAAATGCTTTTTCATAACATCATCAAACCAAGTCTTAAACTGTGCTTTGATTTCATCTGTGCTGCTTTGCATAATGCCTTTTGACATAAAGTACTTGAAGCAGCCATCGTAGGTAAGCTGCCACGTGGTTTTCATACTTGAATCTTTCTCAACTGTAAAGTGTTCTCCAACTTCTTCAAAAACCTTCTCCATGGTTTCTTCAGAGATTGTACACGTGAAGTCTTTTTCCAATGGGCGGATAAATGCTAGGACATCTTTCACCCAAGGCAGTGACTCATCTGGCATGGCCCAGATCATTCCTAAAGTTCCTTCAGGTGTCAACACACGACAGATCTCCTTCACAGCATCTTGGTTTGCAAACCAGTGGAAACAGTGGGCTGCCACAACAGCATCAACACTTGAGTCTGGAAGAACTATATTTAAAGACAAACAAGAAATTTAATGATATTCATGTTTCAATGTTTTTAATACAATCTATATTTATTACTATTTACATTACATTAATTTCTTTCAATTTTTTGTAAATTATCAAGTGTTTTATACAAGAGCTTCTGGCTTGTATATTGGGACAACCTAGTCCCATGATTTGACATTGAAATGAATTGAATGATTGATTGATTAATTGATCGATCGATCAATCAATCTAGAAATCAATCATTTTGAGGCTGCAGAAATTACATCAGCTTTCTCTGAGGTTTTCTGTTTTTAAGTTTAAAAAAAAAACCTGTAGATAAAAATGTTCTACAGGTAGACTGTGGTCTTGTAATCAAGGATGTTTACACATGTATAATTTCTTTCATACCATGGCCATCACATACAAATTGCAGGAGGACAGATGGTCTATGCCCCAGGGAAGTTTAAAAATTTATGCTTTCGGAGATAAGTTTTCAACATTCTTGGAGGCAGCATGGAAGAGTGGTTTAGGGTGCTGATGTTGTAATCTGGAGGTTCCCGTTTCAAAGCCTCCTCCCTGTCACTAGCAGGATTTGTTTCTTGGGGGTCCCGAGTTCACATCCTTGGTCACGCTGTGTAAATAACCAACTGGTCTGCCTCCTGGCAGTTGGGATTTTTAACCATGTTGCGTTTATTTCAAATATTTGTTTCCTTTGTTTCAGTGGCATGCATATAAACTAGCTAATGCTTAGTGCTAAGCTAAGTGCATGCCCACTATAGACTGGATTTACATTAACATTTTTTACAAATCTGGAATAATTTTGTGATGAAGTTAAGGCTTTTGATTAATTAACAATAATTATTGGACGAGGTTGAGGAAAATATTGTGATTTGTCCGTTGTGAGCAGATCAACTAGTTGCTGAAGCCAAAGTCTGAAGCAAATAATTGATCTCTGACACACTGACAAATCATGATTTCTTGCGACACCGGAGTTGTTTTATCATTCGATCACCAAGTTTGTTTTCATATTTTAATCACTTCTTGGCAGCTCAGGGAAGTGATCTGCCATTTTTCTCTCGAGAGCATGGTTCCAATTTACACATGAACAGAATATTATTTGCAGCAAAACATGTTTAGACAGCACTAAGCATGAGCAGACCATTATTTGTAGGTAGCTATTTGGCATGGTGAGCTCTCGGCCAATGGAAAGGAAGAAAAAATGCATCGAATGATAACAGAATTAAACTACCACAATTGGCCCCCTTCTCTCAAATCTACAGGGGCATAGCTAGGGGGATGCTGGGATGTCTGTGAGACCCTTTTTGTACCCCAGGGGTACTCCCTACAATGGCCCAAATGCGGAGGCTCTGCCCGAAAGGGCTGCCTTTTTCACACTTTAGGTATATGAAAGGGTAGGGATTTCACCAGTCAAAGTAATAAAAGGGTAGGGAAATCTGTCATTTAGGTATATAAAAGGGCCTTTCGTTAAAATATTTCGAACACACACACACACCTTTTCACTGGAAGGATACGAAAGGGGTACCATTCATCAATGGAAGGTATATGAAAGGGGTATCTTTTCTGCCAAAAATGGTATATAAAAGGGTAAGGGGACAGACCTTGGGGTGGAGCCTCCCCACATCAATTTGTTTTGTACCCCCCCCCCTCCCCCCAACCCAGGCTTTTGAAAGCCTTTTTAAAGCAAACAATCCACAATAGGTGGCAAAAATGACATGACAATCTGGCGAGTACCGTCACTTTGACACAGTGTGAGCCTCCCTCTTTGAAAAATTCTGGCTACGCTCCTGAGCAGTCACACTAGGGTGACCCAAGATAGTGTGCATAAATTACTTTTGAGCATGGGGTCACTTCCACAACCACTTAAGTTAGTTGCTGTAATAAACTAACTCAGTGCAACTTAGGCTAGTTTTCACAGTGCATTGGACAGCTCACTCTCAAGTTTCTACTCAACTTTGAGGATGGCTCAAAGACTCACCAACTGCCAACATCAGTTAAAGACACTAAAACTGAATAATAACCTATGTATAGATTTGTGCATATTACATTTACATGTAAAGCGACCTATAAATAATTGTATCAGACTACAGTAAATATAAAATTATGTGAAGTGCAGTTCTCTTCTTACCTCCCCTACCCTTTGGAAATTCCATCCCTTCTGTTGGGGAGACTATGGATATTTCTCTGAACTGCCAATTTAGTATGCAAATAAGGTGAAAAAAAATCAACAGAAACAAACCCTTCTCACTGTTTCTTTGTTTTTCTGTTATTTCTGTCATAAGGATAATTTTATCAATTTAAAATGTTCCTTTATTACAAGCACAAAGTCCATGTTATGCAGCTCAATTTATGTTGTCCACCACACAAAGTTCTTTTTCAATAGCCACTATGCTGCATCCCAACTCAGCAACACTGGATTTCTTGTAATGCAGACAGACAGACGAAGACAGACCAGACAGACAGACAGACAGACAGACAGACAGAGAGACATGCAACAGTCTATCAATATTAAGCTGGAGGGAGGGGGGGGGGGGGCATATGTGGGGCATTTGACCTCTATTGCCTTCTCCACTCATGGAAATTTGACTAAGAATCTGGGCCCAAGGGTTGGGACGTTTGCCTGTTTTTGTGCAGAGGAATGGGACCAAGGCACATTGTCCCAAGTGCTTGTCTGTGTGCTGGCCATCTTGGAATTGAAGTAGCGCCGATAAAGCCCTGGAAGACGGCTGTTTTGCTAGAGGTAAGTATTATTTTTACTTTACTACAAAACACACTACTTCTCACAACTCATTTTCAATATAAATTGATGGAACACTTTATTTGTGGGGATTGTGTGGATTGTTGATACTAGCAACTCGCTTTTTGTTCAAAAAGTCAATCGCTAGAAGTGGGGGATATTGATCAGATTTGACTGAATTTGGGGGCCCCACAGTGGGGATTTTGACCAAAAATTCTTCAAAAAAAGTCAAATGCCCACATTTGCCCAGGGTCCCCCTTCCTTCCCCCCCCCCCCCCCCCCCCCCGGGCCTAAAATTGATAGATGTATAATATAACTAATGCTGCCTCTTGTTTTACTAAGCATGTCAATGATCATGTGATGATTGGTGGCAAAATTCTCCATGCAGGGCAGAATGAAAAAGAGTGGACTCATGTCGCAAATCAATTGTTCTCTGCTCGATCAGAACTATGTTCAAGAGGCAAGACATTCTGAAATGGCACATTAAACAGATAAAACTAAACCTACCAATGTTCTCAAGCGAAGCACTGCAACAACTCGACATTTGGCAAAACTCTTTGAACTCTTGTACCATAGTATTGGTGGGATCACTAGCTATTACCCGCGCCTCGATAACTTTCAACACTTCCATCAGAACGCGAAGTAAATTTTTCCCGTGCCGGCGCCTAATTCAAGAATACTAGTGGCTGCGCTCTTTGCTGTTCTAGGATGCCAAGCTTTTTCAAGAAAAACTTGACAGATTCAACACTGTAACTCGGTCGAAACTTGTTCGTAGGTTGCTGAGGCTTCGAAAGCCATCGCTGACAGCGTTAGCTCGGCTTTCCACACTGTCCTCCATGGAGCCCTCCCTGAGCCGAAAAGTTTAAGCAGGCCCAGGCGTTAGCGGTCAAGTAATTTTAGGAATGGAATGACATGGCATTGCATTCCATCCAAAGGATCATGGAATTTCATTGCTGCTCTAGGATGTCCAGGCCTTTTCCAGAAAAACTTGACAGATTCAACACTTTCATTTGGTCGAACTTGTTCGTAGTTGCTGAGCTTAAGCCATTGATGCCAGCGCCGCCCTATCCGCCATGACTTCTAAACAGACCCAGGCCTTTAGCGGCAACATAGTTTCAGGAATGGCAGTCCATGCAAAGGACCTTGGAATGACTTAATAAATGAAAAATTAGGGTGCGTTTCTTTAAGAAAATCCAAGATGGATTTTTAAATCCGAAAGAGTCCGAAAATGATTTTGCGTTTCTTCCCTAAACTGATCAATCCAACATCTTTCGAATCATGGTGCGTCAAAGGAACTAGCCTGCAGAACAGGCGTAATTTTTTTGCGTATTCTTGTTTGCGAACGGCGCCTCTGCTCGCCAGAAATACGCAAAAAACTTGCGCCTGTTCTGCAGGCTACAAAGGAACCGAAGAATCCACTTTCCAGACTGGATTCTTCGGTTCCTTTGAAGCACCATGATCCCACACATTTTGGATTGATCTGTCTAGTAAACGAATTCTTTTTCGGGGATTTAAAAATCCGGTCTTGGTTTTTTTTAAAAGAAACGCGCCCTAACAATGAATACATTTATTTTTCTGCCACATCTAAAAAGATTTTACAGTTTTACATACTGTCCTGTGAGTGAGATTAATCGCTCGATGAGGCAGGTTCGTCAAATGATCAGAATATTGAAGCGAAATTGGAAAGGATACAACACAAGGTAGTGTTACTTGCACAACTTTATTTAATCTGCATTTTAAAACTAAAATTTAAATGCGTTAAGCGACTAACTTGAAATTCCATGCTCAGAGGAAACGTTTCTGTAGCAGCTCCCTTCAGTTTAATATTTCTTATTGCTTTAAGATAGCGTGCTTTACATATATCACTAATTTGTCACAAAAACAAATCTACTGTTTACATGTGAGGGTTTCTATCATTAGATTTTCACAGATTTCCTCAGGAGTTCCTTGGTTGCGGAAATTACGAAATCCTGCTAAAACCTCAACAAAGTAAATATGTAATGCCAGCGATCAATTCCAAAACGAAAAGCAAAAACTGTGCCTTCGTGGCCAACGTTCTCCAAAAATACACAAAACTTGGCCATTTCACGTTGTCGTTTTGCACTGGACTGCTACGAAATGTATCAAAGATATATAGTGCACATGCATGACTGTTTTGCTCATTAAAACGTTTTGGCCGGGATCGTGTTTTGCTTAAGTTCCCTGTTGTTTTGCGAGGACGGCAAAATAAGGTATTTTACTTTGGAACTATCCAGTGTGTCTGTCGGTATTAAAACTTGTCCCTGCTGAATATGCTACCGAATGCGTTCATTCAAATAGAAAGACAAAAAATAACTGTAGTGGTTCACGTTTCTCTAGACAACGTCAGTAAAATTTGGTCATCTTCATGTTGCTGTTTTGCAGAGGACGGCAGAGAAATGTTCCAAGAATTATAATGCATGTGCACGGCTATTGTTTTGCTCCGGTCACCTGATCTTAATTTCACTAATGCAACTTCTTTTATTGCTGATAGTCTCTGTATAATTAACCCACATGCAATTAAAAAAATTGAGTCTTGTTAAAGATTGAATGGCGTCCACGCAATGGAATATCTTGCATTGGATCGCACTCGCATAGTCACGTGCTTCATTGTTTATGATCTGAGTACAATTCAAGCCACCGGGAACTGTTGGCTTGCTTCACTTACCAAGGAAAGAGATACATTCTTCCTGAAATTTGAAGCCATCTGGCCAGAACGAAAACACGAAAGATGCTTTTCCAGGGAAACATCTCCTGACAGTTATATAGCAGTCTACACGATCTTTGTATCACACTTCAGTTTGGGACTGTTTCCTTCCTTATCATTGCCATTTTCTTCACGCGACTTTGAATTTGTAGGGGTATTTGCCGCTGGGTTTTACATCCCTTGCAAAATATCGACAGCAAGGGATCATCCGCAGTAAAGAAGCTCGAAACCTGTTATTCATTGCAGTATACACAATAGGGTTGTAGATGACTGAAGCCTTAGCTAGCAAATCCGGGACTTCGGCCTCGCCCGGAGTCAACGTGTTAGTACCCCTGATGGTGGCGATGATGCTTACAAAGCAATATGGCGACCAGCTCAAGACGAAGGCGGCAATCGCCATGGCAATCATGCGCTAGAAGTTTTAATTGGGATTTTCTCCGGCTGGCCTGAAGTGAAGCGTTCTCGGTCGGGGGTTGCTGTGTGCGAATAAATCTGCAACGAAATAAGACGAGTTAACTCGCTACTCTCCATTTCTAAACTAGACTCCCGGACTCGTTTCTCGAAAGTCTCCGGAAACGTGTCAGTCCCGTAAAGCCATAGCAAAATCCCAAACCTTACGATTACGTACAGGGCTGTTTTATTACATATTCTTAATATGAACAGAGGTTCCCTTCATACAAGACATTTCAGGCGTGTACACATCTCCGTTTTTAAATCACCGATGAACTAAAAATGGCTTTACGGGACCGGAAAGTTTACTGGGCTTTCGAGAAATCGTGGGCAGGATTAACCAAAGTGCATTTCTGAAAAATAAAAATGTTTTTCTCATGTCTTGCACTTAAATTAGTTGCAAGAAGAGATAATCTCTTGGTTACAACACTCAGCACCCAAGAAAAAAAGATAATTAACTTCATTCCTACCGCACAGCCATAACTCCTCTAGTCCAGTTCTGGCCCCTCTCTCTGTCACGCAACGCTCCTCTCTCTCCGAGAGCGGAGCGTTGCGTGACAGAGAGAGGGGCCAGAACTGGACTATAACTCCTCAGGCTCGATCACTGTTGGAGGAAAGGAGCCCGCATCCCGCCCCGAAGACTCGTCTCGGGGCTAACTTGGATTCGAGAGACTGGCGCGGAAACGAGTCTAATAATTCCCCGTCACCTTTAGAAGCAGCGTAGCTGCCCGGGTATTCGCCTACCTGTAAATCCGAGAGTAACAAAATGTAACGGCGCTCAGCGGAAATATAAAGCCAACAAAAACCAACATGGCGTTGTAAGCCACTCCAGCCTTTGTCTCAGGTACCCAGTTTGGACAGCAGCTGACTCCCGAGGCGCCTGGGACGAACTCGTTCCAACCCAGTAGCGGTGGAATCATAGCCAGTATCCCGTACAACCACGTAAAGGCAATCATCGCCGCCATTTTCTTCTTGGAATTTTTCTCCTGTTGCCGAGCCTCTTAAACGAGGAGTACATCACAACGCTCATCATTGTCAAATTAGCAATGGACGCAATTCCGACAGAACCGTTGATAAATCCCGACCACACACAAGTGCTGCTAATTTCAATCCCAAATGAGGAGATGTTGGCAGCAACTACCACTGGATAACCAAACACGATGATAATAATATCAGCGACCGCTAGGTTGATCATGAGTGGAGTGATATTTTTCTTTCTGTGTTCTCGGTGTCGTAAGATCATTATCGTCAGAACATTGCCGACAAAACCAACTGCCAAGATTATAGTCATGACCACAATATAAGCTATGAATTCCGGATCATCATGCTGAAGTCTCGGCCTTTGATCGCTGCTCGATGTCTGAGTCGTGGTCGGCGGTTCTACTGACGTGTTATCCATGTTTACACTTTACGCTTGTGATCTGAGCTTGGCTTCTAAAGTGCGACTCTCAGCTGGTACAGTGTTAGGCAAGCGGTCTGTGGGAATAAAGAAAAAAATGCACATGTCAATGTATTTTGGTTTTGAAAGATATCACACTTTTTCAAATACATTCTCAAATGTCTTAGTCCTCATAACGACACCTTTGAACACCTTTTAGGGTACCGCTTTGAAAATTAATTATTTCCAAATGGGACGAAGGTGTAATTGTTATACGTGTTAATTATGCTGCGCACGGAAATGTGCACATTATCTGTAAATTTTTACATTTTCCAAATTGAGAATCAATTTTGCAAGTTTGCAAAATTATCAAAACAACTTTTGTCTGGGATTTGTTTGGATTTTCGGCTCGTAAAGTTATTCAATAGTGTAGAAAATTCTAATCAAGCGAATGCTGCAATCTGATTGGCGCAGGCGGATAAGCTATCCCAGTACATTATGCGTGCGTACAAAGCGGCAAATTTCAAAAGACAGTTCAGTCCTTGCGACTTTTCGTAAACAGAAGTTTAACACAACAAAGATAAATGAATGGAAGTACTAATTAAATAGAATTTCAGGAAGAATTAATCATACTAAAACAATAAGATTATTTGTTCTCAGTTCCTATGAGGTGATAGTTGATTCGGTCTTCGGCCTCATCAAATATCATCTCGTTAGTGCAAAAATGTTTTTTTAAAAAATTAGACGATTAAAATTAGGGTCACTGGGCCCGTTTTTTTAATTAAAGAGTATAGGTAATCAAATTAAGGGTCACCAAAATGGCCATAGTATGTTCACCAATGATTTGCCAACTTATGATACCATTAGTCTTGTTATAAAACCAATTTAAAAAGAGTTCAAGCTTTGATTCATCATTGAAGTGCCAAAAAATATGAGCCACCTTAAGCCGGCCATTGACAGATGGAGTTGTGTCAGCAGCACTCTGATCCGAAAGCGTTCATTCTATGACATTCTATTGGAAAAGAAGAGCTATAAAATGTCTCACATATCAACATTACTCAGTACAACATTAACAAATGATCATCGTCGGCTTATCTTTATAAGTTGGTAATCATCTGCATCCTCAAAATCTAAATAATGCGAAGCTCGAGTGACAATTAGCAAAAAGCAAATCCCAGCGAACTTGCTACTCACAATCACAAAGTCTTTCTCAAACGCAATTAACTGCAGACATCAATTTTGAAAGAAAAACTAGCTTGACGCATTAAAAACTATTTTAAGAGATACTTTGCGAGGGATTGCTTCACTAAATTCAGAAAGTGCTAATTTTTATTTTAAATTATTGAGATATCAGGTGAAGAAGTATCGAATTATTCAACACATCTTCCACAACAGCTTGATGAAACAGAAAAATGTTTTGGCACTTTCTTCATTAGCTATTTTCCAAATTTCGTTTTAACATCAGATAAATCTTCGGTTAGTATTTGCTAATGGTAAAATTAGCTTCGCTTCTTGTTGATCAAAATATACATTCATACAAGGCCTTTATTTTAAACAGTGTAAGGTCAGAGGCGAGAGTTTGTCTCTCGCAAATCATCATGTAAATGTGTTTCAGTACGCCTGACTAAAGATATCTCTTGTTGTCCGTGCTGTTAACGGTGTCTATGGATTTAATCTGAAAGCGTAGAAGAGCTTTAACAAGAGCGAGAGTTATAGATGCTTTCAGCAGCCATAGACTCTATGCCTCTGATACGCTTCTTGGTATGCCCCTCAGCATCGACCATTCATATATATAAAATAATTAAAGATAAAAACGTTATCTAGGTCACTGTTCAAAGAACTATTCCTGTACTTACCCGAGTCTTCTTTCCTCTGACGAAGAATCGAGTTAATTCTTTCGCCAGCTTTGGGTAGACAACCTTTACTCCACATTAATTTGAATGTTGTCTAAATTGGCCCCAACAAGTCTGGGTAAACTCCCGGTTTTTGAAAGGAAATGTTCACTCTTTCAATATGCGATTTCGATTTTGATAATAGGTCATCAAAAAACACCCTGAACGTGACAGCACCCATTTTCGCTGGAACTAATCACCAAAACAAGCTGCTCTCAATTTGTTACCGAAACGCTTGGCGTGGTTAAGAAAAAGTCATTCGAAGTGTTTCTTTAATAATGAAGCGTTCAATATATATTGCAAACTAAAAGGATGTGGGAGGAAACCGACTTAAATTACGTGTCTTTCAAAAATCACTTAGCACTAATTAATTTGCAGCGCGTCGACTCAAAATCCCATCGCAGATAACTGCGTCGATAACCCCAAAATGTCCTGGGTGAACATCTTGACGCATTATGAAAGAGATGTTGCGGCTTGAGAAATTAGCCTTTAGTGGCCTTTTTAGTCGTAAATCCAGCGGAAAAAGTCTTATCAAGAGATGAGAGTGACTGACATTTAACCAGTGAGTGTGAGGCGGGAGAAACTGATGCTGATGCGACTGATATCTACCTGAAAATATTCAAGATATTTTACACGATACTGATGATAGCGAGAAGATCAGAAGTTAAGGGTCATGAGCATAAGTAGAGGCTCGTATTTCAAGCTTTAAAAATAATTTTTTAAGGAGAAGAGCATTTTAAAACAAACATACTATTTCCCTTAAAGTAAATCAAAAACGTTAAATTCTGTTTCTTTTTTTTTTTCTTACCACGTTCAATAAAAAAATTTGGATATAAAAACATTTAACTCTCAAAATTTTCTTTTTAAGAAAAAAGCTCAAATCTAAATAATAATAATAATGATAACAATAACAATAACAATAACAATAACAATAACAATAACAATAACAATAACAATAACAATAACAATAACAATAACAATAACAATAACAATAACAATAACAATAACAATAACAATAACAATAACAATAACAATAACAATAACAATAACAATAACAATAACAATAACAATAACAATAGCAATAGCAATAGCAATAGCAATAACAACAATAACAATAACAATAATAATAATAATAATAATATTTTATCAAAAAGTTAAACGCTAAAAGATTCTTTAAAAACATTTTAAAAAATTCTAAAAAGCAGACGACGTTTCGGCGTTACTCTACGCCATTATCAAGTCAGGATGATAAAAGTTGAAACGATAATATATAACGACGTGAAACAATAAAAATATTTGTGTGTCCTATGGGTATAATACCCAAAATAAGACAAAACGAACAAAAGAAACGAAAATGTCAAGTGAAAAGTTTAGCGCGGATTGAGTCACTTTGGGTGTTGAGGGAAGGCTTGATGTCCTTTATAAACAGCATCTCGTATATTAGGCAATCGAACTTGCTTCTGCATTTCTTTAGGACTTTAAAGAGGTGATCGATCTTTGCTCTTTTATCGGTCATGTTGTGTTTCAAGGTGTTTACCGATAGCAGAATAGCGGTGTTCACTAATGCGTTGGTGTAAGTGTCGGGCAGTAAAACCGACATAATTTGCATCACACAAATCACATTGGAATGAATAAACAACGCATTGCGTGTTGACGATCGGAGGCTTCTTTTCCTTTACACTCAAAGTTTGCGATAATTTTCTGCTGGTGAAGACGGGTTTAACGTTGACGTTGATCATGGATCCCAGAGAATTAATTTCATTTCGGACGCGATCCGCTGATCGCTGATCTTTGAAAGGTAATTTAATGTAAACTGATGGTTCTGAAGAAGTCACGGCGTGCGGCGCTCTGTCAGTTTCTTGCATGAATTTACGTCTTGTGGAATTGACCAATGTGTTAGGGTAGCGCAATTTTGAAAACGTGGTACGTAACTTGTCACATTCTTTTGTAAAGGCTTCTTCAGTGGAAGATAATAATAATAATAATAATAATAATAATATTATTATTATTAGTAATAGCAATAGAGCGGTTTTCAATTGAATGTCGTAAAATCAAAACCAAAGTAATAACTCTAGCCAGTCACAAATGACACAGACAATACAGTGAACCAATCAAAACTCGAAGTAATTACTGGTAGCTGACGTAAAGCGCGGGAAAACGCATGCAAACGCGTCACGATTGGTTTTGGTTGTACTTCTGATTGGACGAAAATGTGGCGCGAATTTTTTAAACCAATCATGTAGCGTAGAAAGTGCAAAACCAATTACTTTTCGACACTCAAATGAAAACCAGTAATAGTAATAGTAATAGTAATAGCAATAGCAATAGCAATAGCAATAGCAATAGCAATAGCAATAGCAATAGCAATAGCAATAGCAATAGCAATAGCAATAGCAATAGCAATAGCAATAGCAATAGCAATAGCAATAGCAATAGCAATAGCAATAGCAATAGCAATAGCAATAGCAATAGCAATAGCAATAGCAATAGCAATAGCAATAGCAATAGCAATAGCAATAGCAATAGCAATAGCAATAGCAATAGCAATAGCAATAGCAATAGCAATAGCAATAGCAATAGCAATAGCAATAGCAATAGTAATAGTAATAGTAATAGTAATAGTAATAGTAATAGTAATAGTAATAGTAATAATGATAGTAATAGTAATAGCTCATGACTCCATTATCAAGGAAAAATTACAGACAATGCAAATTACAGCATTAAAGCGATTTTGGCGCGAAGAATTTCCATTAAAGGGTGCGAAGATTATGAAAATACTTTCGCGCGAATGAAGTCTGATTGCACGCGGTTGAGATTTGGCTTTAAAGCTCTTATGAAAAGCATTTCGTGCACCAAACAATCAAATGTGTTTTGTATTTCTTAAACACTTCGAAACGCTTTAGGAGGTCCTGAGGCATCCCCCACCCCCCACACCCCCCCCCCCCCTCCGTGCACGGTCTACTAACTAGTGTTTGACAATGGCGGAGGATTGTTGTTTATGTCCTTTTAAACGATTGATTAATCGTAGCTATAACCAGGAGCCCAAATTTGGGAATTAAAAATGTCTTTTGAGAATTTTTTTTTGAGCGAAAACGTCTGCAACGCTTTTATAAGTTTGGAAAACTCTAGGCGTGTGGGAACCAATCACGATCGAGAATTTCGTTATAGATACGATTATTATTATTATTATTATTATTATTATTATTATTATTATTATTATTATTATCATTATTTTATTATTATTATTTTATTATTAGTCATTCCAATTTCTAGCTCATGTCAGTTTTACTCTTTTTTTCTGCATGTTCTGGAAACTGCATTTTGCTTCTTTTTTAGCGACTGTACATATTATATTCGAATTATCATTGTAAATAGTTTTGGGCATTACTTTAATGAGCTTAATAAAGATTATTTTATAAAAATAATAAAAAAAATCATTATTATTATTATCATCATTATTATTATTGTTATTGTTGTTATTGTTGTTGTCGTTGTTGTTGTTATTGTATACATTGAACTCTCTGTTTTCTGTATGACCAAAAGCAAACAGTGAATTTTCGAAATCAACGCATGTGACGTCATCTAGCTGATTATACAATAGTCATGTCAAGGACACCCAAGGTAATCATGTCATGTATAACTGCCGTGCATTATTTCTTAGGGTAATCATGTCACGCTCGAGCGCTTTGTGTTGCTTACTGTCAGTGAAGAAGCAAAAAATGACTGCAATTTAGTTTTCGTGTATAATAAAATAACTATTAGATTCGGTTTTTGTGATATCCAGAATAATCAAGATCTCGGTAAGGTTATCAGCTGAAGCCTAAGGCTGAGGCTGATAACCCCCTACTTCGATCTTGAAATTTCTAGATACCACAAAAACCTCGTCCAACAATTGTTTATAATCAGAACAAAGCAAAAAGAATAAGCGGCAAGCATTGCATGCGGAAACAATGACGTTTCTTTTTATACAATAGTTAGTTGCAAACTTGGAATTTATTTATAAGGGACATTTGAAAACGGAATTTGAGTTCATTCACCAACAAACAGTATTCTCATTATTTCGCTCTGAAATCAACACCTTATTATCTTTCACAGATAACTGACATTTCGCAATGCTAATTACCTCAGCATTATTAAATTAAAACTTAAATTTTGTATAGGTATAGGCCCTTGACCTATCTTGTGTGCGACTTACTTGTCGAGTGTTAAATCGCATCTTCTAGTTGTTTTTTGTTTTGTTTTTACATATGTCACAGTTATAAACTCTTTTCATACAGCAGAACATTGTTTAAAATCTGAAACAAAGGCTCTCCACAGATCCTACAAAACGCTAGCGACTGCCGCAAAGGTCAAATTCCTCACTTCGCTTCCACAGAGGGATAAATCGTGCGCGACACAAGCGCGACGCAAATTCCTAAGAAGTCGTCAATCCACAAAAATGAGGCTTCGACAGCATAAAAGCGATGATTAAGCCGGACGACTGCGTCATAGCTTAAAGAAAAAAAAAAAGAATTGAAGTTGTCCGTCAGTAGCGTGCTGTGAGATTATATGGACGACTTGAGTGATGAGCCCTGAAGCTATTTTCTTCCTTTAGTTCTAAGCTTTCGATGATCTACGACATTGTTAGGAAATGCAAAGAAAATATTCCAGTGTGTGATATAAAAAACGAAGTACGTGCCACTAATAATTAGAAAATACAACATAAGGACAATGAGTTGTACAAATGCGACGATGGTATTACAGGTATTAATCATACAATAACAAAGAAAATCGCTCATGAATGGTAGTGAGAACAAAATATCTAAGCAGTCGAGTTTAAAATAAAAGGTCTGTGATCAGCTTCCTGGGAATTAAGCTCGGGCTTACCTTAAGTAAACCCAATCTAATCGTCTATTTAGTCATCACTTAGATGTATAAATAGATACAGAAAGAAATATCAAAATTATTTTGCCAGTCAGAAAAGGCCCAGGCAAATCCACTCAACCAATCAAAACTCCAAGCAAATGCGGGAAAAACCTGTGTGAACGAGTCGTGATTGGTTTTGGTTTTAATGAACTGATTAGCTGACAAAGTGGCCTGAGAATTTTTTAACCCGATCGCGTCTAATTATTCGCTTTCAAGGCGGTAAGGAGGTGCTAAGAGTATGCGAGTTCACACAGAAGTTCTCACAGATATCTCGCCCTCTGCCGATACGTGCCACAGTGCAAATAAATACGCCCTAAATATATTTTGCCAAAGAATTACTTTTCATGTTCTTACCATTAGTGGTACAAAGTTTTAATCTTCTAGTACAAAAACTGTTATTAAAATGCTTACAGGATATAGAATAGTAATCTGTAATAGATATTTGAAAATTAAACCACGCGACCAAAAGTAAATGA
>JAHPZR010034481.1:0-38453 GCA_019787425.1 Platygyra sinensis
AGACAAACAAAAAATTGACGTCAATTTGCTTAACGCTATAAGTTCAATTAAAGCAAGCTTGAGAATACTAATGTACTAATGAAAAATTCCTTTCAAAGCACGATTTTAATTAGAGTTTTCGTTCATATAACAAATGGAGAGGAATCCCTTTCAAAAGGGTGTTGCCTTTTTTAACAGTTGTAAGTCTGTAATCAAGTTTCACCTTCTACGTGTGAAACCACACGCGAGCTCGTACACATTAATTGGTTTGCACCATTAGTCGCACTCAAATCAAAACATAAGGTTGCGCCATTTTTATTTATAGAGTACAACTACGCAGGTTGAGCGTATCAAAAACGATTTCACGTGCCTCCTAGAGAACCCGTTTTTAAAATAGTATAAACCACGTTTCTTTTTTTCATATAAAGAAGAAAGACACCATTTAGATTCCAAAAGATAACCCATGAAATTTACAAACACCACATGTCGCTGGATTTGGAAAAGCGGACTGACTAAGAGTATAGATGTTTTAAACTAAAGGTTTTAAAAGACGGTCGTAAAGAGATTTGAGAACCCCTTAATCCCTCGAATCCCCCATATTCCCCGGCAATACCCTATATGTACTTTACAACATCATCATTGTCCTTTGAGATTGTTTTTCATTTGTTAGATTAAAAATTACATTTTTTTGTTAAATAGTTTCTTTGGTTTTCTGGATTTCAAATTGATGCGACTATTAAACCTACAGGAATTTCAAAATCATCTCCTGAAAAAGTAAGTACATCTCAGTGGTTGACTGGAGTCAACAGTTAAGGCAATGTTTCCGGAATGTCGGAAAATCAAAGAGTCCAAATAGAATTCATAACATAAATGTTGGTACACGTCAAGAACGGTACTGAGATGACACGCTTGCAGCACTTAAACTCAATAAGTTTTACGATATATTCAAATTCTTCCGGTGTTTATTGACAAATAACATCCGTACTTTTCAAAGGTACATCATTTGTTTTTCTCTTCATTAAATATGTTTTTTAGCCTCGGGGTGATTTTAAATGGCTTCGACATAGTGTTTTATTCACTATCGGCGAATAAAAATCTGATTTGTGACGCATAGCTGACTCACTGCAACATATACTTGTCTGGAGAGTCTCTCGTCCTGTAGCCTCATTTAGGCCAATCTCCACATGAGCACTGTGTGAAGGCAAGCTTCGAAAACGGCAGAGTGATCGTCTTTCGTTCTGGGTAAGTTCAAGTTTGTAGTATATACCTTTCTGTGCAATGTTTTCGCGCGGGTGCAAGAGATTCGGAGTGGACATCTTTACGTACGCGTTTTGCAGCAGGCAGACATTCATTGATACATGGCAGAGCCCCAAACGATTGTTTTTTGGTACTGATGTATGTTGGTACTTTATTTCTGTCATTCATTCAGTTCATTGCCAAATTCAACCGCTCTTGACCAGATAAACATGCTCATTTTATTTCACCACATTCGCATTTAACATATTTCAACACCGACTTTAAAATTGATCATGGTTGATCGATTTAAACTTTTAAACAAGGCAGCAACACAGACAGCAACAAAAAAGAAAACCCAAATATCAAAAAAACAACCAAACAAAACAACGATACAAACAAACAATTTCTTTTCCATTCTGACGAGAGACTTCCGGAAAATTCCATACGCGGCGATGCCTTGATGTGTATACATAGTGCCGCTGCATAGTTAGTTTAAAAAAAAATCACATCTAACTAAATATTAGCTGTCCCTCTGATGTCTTGATAAATCTTAGCGTCTTTTTTTCAATGTGATTTCTCTGCGGCTTGCTCAGACTTGAGTTAAGGAAGAGTACAGCTTGCAACAAATAAACTTGAATTGACCCGCAGCAGCTGTTCGCTCACACACACATTAAGGCAAAGGTCCTTTTACACGTCCTTATAACCTATAACCTGCCTAATTTATTGGGTGTGGGTAAGGAATATGCACGTTGTATGTAAAGATCGTAGTTTATCAGGCAGGTGTTTCGCAAAATCCGCAATGCCCTTATTCACATCACAATTTCGGCGACTGAGAACGTTTTGATTCGCAAATAATAAATTCGAAAAACCCTTGCCAGAAGGTACGCTTTCATACTAACCGTTCGGAGTACTTTTTGAAAGTATTTCACGCATATTTCATGCTCGGCGCGTTAAAGTGAAGAGTCGAAGGAAGTAGATGTTAAGTGCCACATGAATTTATTTGAAAGAACGTTTGAGCAAGATTAGCGGGAACGTCAGTGAACAACTCGGTGAACAGGTTTAATGAACCTTACAATGACTATGCACGTGAATTAAAACTCTTGGTATATTTTTCCGTTATCAACACTGAATAACAATGTGAAATAATCAAATTTGGAGAAGTCTGGCGAACGCAATGACGACAACTAGGTTTTAAGATGTATTTTTCGAGTCTTCCATATTCAGTTTTGAAATAGCTCTGACAGTGATAGACAAACTCCAGATTATGACTACAGATTATTACGAGATTTAAATTCATATTTTAATCGACGTTGCCCTCGGCGCTGCCATTAGTGGTAGCTTAAATCCCCAAAGAAAGAGCTTAGGAAACAACTACGGCAAAAGCAAAAGGCAACAAGAACGCCACCAAACAAAAGGTTTAATAATAAGAATAATGGCTGTGTAAGTGCGTTATAAATCTTTGCACATTTCTTAATCATCCTCTGCTCAACAGCAACGCGAACGACAGCGGCCATTTTTTCGTATTTTTCATTTGGAATTTAACGCTGGTGTTACATATTTAGCTTGACCAAGTCGTGAGACAAACAGGTGATCGAACCGAACAGATTTACACAATTGTGAAATTCGAAAGTTAAAATCAATTTAGTTTTTTTTAGGCTCTGTCCTCGGTGTCGCCGCATGTTTGGTTCCGGTTTGGTTCATCGCGTTGTCCGATCTTGATATCTGATGTGTTCGCATCAATCGGGATCCGTGTTTTAAAGTTGTGATACTATTACAACTCTGTCAATTAAACAGGAGCACAAAAGGAGCCAATTTGTCAGATTTTATGGAAAACTAACGACAACTAAGCATTTCCGATATTTCCTACATGCTGTCAAATTTATATCTGCTACTTATTCCAATGAGAAACAAGTTTGAACTTCTCTTTTCCCAACAAGTTCCCTGACGAAATCTACCAGTCAGCAGACATGTAAGAATATAACGGTCATATTTACTACTCTGCACAACACTGTTTGCAAATTGGGCTGGGCGGCGGCTGGATGTCGGAGCAGGGCATAAACATACCTTCGTTAAGGCATGTAGGAGGTGTGTGCAGGAAGATTCACGGAGCCGCCTATCCGTTATTAGCATAAATCCAGTACTAGCGTTCTGTCATGAATGTTGCTCTCTGATTGGCTAGGCTACGTAATATCTATTTAACAAATAGATTCCATGTTGCCGTGCGTCTGTTCAGTAATAGATCCCAGATGACGTCAAAATGTGGTAAGAACAAAAAAGTGGCACAAGAGGCGATAGTCGAAAAGCAAGGTTATGTGTTTGTTTTAACTGATTTTAAAACGCGTTGTTTTGATGTTTCACTCTGGCATCAATTTTTGTCAACAATTATTTTGAGACTGAAAAAATTTGAAAAGCTTGATCTCGCTCGACTGCCGACTGACACTGTTCGAGTATTTTTTTCTGAGCCATTTCCTAAAAAAAAACCAGTTCGTTTCTTCTTTCTGATTCTCGTACCTATTTATTGCATCGGGATTTCCCCATACGGACCGTTTCCATGGAAACGGTCATAAGCTGTGTATTTTTTTCTAGGAAAAGACAACGTTCTCATTCTTCGCAGAGAGACTACTTTTCTCTGCCAAGAATGAGAACGTTGTCTTTTCCTAGAAAAAATACACAGCTTTTAAAAAAGCTTGATATATTTTTCAAAGATTACAACATGGACGAGAAGGACAACTATTCACCAAGCAAATTTTGACAATCAGTTTATTGGTCCTTGGAAACGTTTGATAGAGAAATTGAAATAAGAATCAGGGAAAGTTAGGACGCCATAGACGATTTTATAAACAAACAGAGAAGTGTAAACCCAGATAAGAAGACGGCTTCTGATACTGACACACTGCGCTAAATGGAAGCTAATGATATGAAAGAATTGAAACCTAACCTGCGTCGGAGCTTGACCAGCATTTGGGCAATTTTTTTTACGTACAAATTTATCTAAAAAGGAGAAGAGTACGAGCATGATGCACAGGTTAAAATATTCCAGGATCAACAGAAACCTTTTTCCGAAATTCATCAACCTGCAGCTGCCAAGACTTGTCAAATTCCGTTAAAATCGTTCTTGAAGTCTTGTTTCTATTTAACATGATTTACGTTCAAAATATTGTTTTCTTTCTGACCGGAAGTGCGCTTTTTAACAGAAAACAAACTAAGTATGGCCTGGGTGCCACATAATAAACTACTTACTAACCAAGCTTGGTTGAGCCGCATCGGGCAATTTTGGCGCTCGGTCGTTTTTGCACGGACTTTGCTGTCTCGGTCCGTAACGTCTCCGTACTGCCACAACCTCAGACCTGTATTCCCCAATAAGACCCTCACACTCGGTTAGTAAGAGGTTAATATTTTCGCACCAAATGGAATATATTGTTTATATATTTTCGCGCCAATAGAGGCTAAATATTGTGTTTATTATCCTTCAAATGTTTTTTTTGCAACACGCGTGGTTGTGAAAATTGGGGAATATCACTCGAATATCAGTCCTAAGTTTTAGCTGGAGAATATTCAGTAGCGAAAATATTTGATGTTTTTTTTAATATGAACATGGGCATTTGTAGGCCAGGCTGTTGCCAACTGCTTGAAAAGCTGACAAAATACAAACATAATTTAACAAAATCTCACCCTTCGGTATATCATATGTCCTTAACATTTTGGGATTTATTATTCCAAAACCCATATTAGATTGGAAAAAGTGAAAATAAGAAACGTATTCTGTCTCCAAGGTTTTAAATTGGCGCCAAGAATGGGTCGCCCGTGTCCAGTGTCACCAGGCAGGATAAAAGCTATGTTATTTTGAACAAATCGACCCAGAATTCACGACTGAAGTATTAGAATAGGACAAAGCAACTTAGGCATTGTCCTTATTTTTGTTAACCGTAAAGAAAAAAGACAATTTTCTTGTCGTTTTGTTAGGACTGCTCGGTTTTTAACTGCTGCTAGTACGTACTGCGGGCGCAGTCGCCGTACACATGAGAAGAGAGTATATGAAATCTTCTATGAGACACTTTCTATCATTAGTTAAGGTATAACTGGGCACCATTGCCTGATTTCAAACCGTGAAGGTCTAGGTACGAGTCTGTAAATTATGGGATAAGCAACTATTGATCCACACAGTCAGAAAGAGCGCACCGAGATTCACAAAATACCCAAGTTTGGTATTGATCAGGCTACTTTTTGACCGAGATACAGCGATTTAAAAACGTCAAAATTAACAAAAGAATGTATGGCCATCCGGACTCTGTGTCGGAAAACGTCCGGATGGCCGTACATTTCTTTGTAGATTTTGACATTTTCAAATGCCTGTATGTCAGTCAAAACTAGCCTGATTAACACCAAACTTGGGGATTTTGTAAAGCTTGGATCAATAGTTGCTTATCCTATAATTTACAGACTCGTACCTAGTCCTTCACGGTTTGAAATCAGGCATTGCCTAAAAATAACTCGATCACTGATATTTAACAAATAAAGAAGCCTAAGCCGTGTATTACACTGTGGCCAAAACACGACAGGCATTTGAGAACACGAGGGAAATGTAGAAAGCACCAGCCGCAGGCGAGTTCTCGAGTGTTCTCAAATGACTGGAGTGTTTTATCACAGTGTAATACACGGCTTAGGCTTCTTCAGTTGCTTTATGATATAGATTTTACGCGCGCAAAACAATAAAACCACGCTTTTTCTATGTTTTATACTCTGATAAAACATAGGTTTTTGACCAATCAGAGCGCGCGCAGGGTCCAATCTATGTTATAATATTCGATATAAATCAGCTAATACCATTGATTAATATTAATTCATTCAGCTAATGGATGATTGAGTTCACCGACATTATTGCGTGGCTGGGTCGTTTTGAAATTTCTCCTCAAAAAGGTGTACCACGCGCACACATGGGTTTGTTTTTAAAATGCATTGCTTTGTTTAGTGCGTCGGCAGGGTTTTTCTTTATTTTTCTTATTTTCTTCCCTAAGTATACACATATCCAACTGTAAATTTTTTTTTAATCTCTCGGTATATGGTTCTCTTATTCAAGTCACTTTTCTCGACTGAAATTTGGTTGCCGTGTATAGAAACAAAATTAATGTTGTTAAAACATACTAATTCTCTGAAAACCCTTAAAAAAGCTGGTGCAGTTTCACTTTGATACTGCTCGAGATCCTCAGTAGACAAAACTGCAACTCTACAGCTAAAATTCAATATCATGTTTTTCTGCCGAGCTTCCCAAAACACGGTTTTTTCACCAACTTTGAATGGAAGGAAAATCTATTTTCGCTTTACACGTACGCGGATTAAATGAATGTATTCCTATTAAAAATGATTAATTATCACTGACCGTTTTTAACACGCTTAACTAAAAGAAAAACAGTTGAACGGTATCGTCTCTTTGTGTGAATCATGCAAATCAACATACAAATTAAAAAAATATATATTCATTTTGTAAAAATATGGCCACCCATGCAGGGCGCCAGGAGAACGAAATGACACAATCTTAAAAGCCGGCTCATTTGGGATCCTTCATATCATGCTGATCGTATATCCGTAACAGAAGTATTTTTCAATGCACTTTATTCTTGTCCTAATTTCGTAGGTTTTCTTTGAACTATACTTCCACAGTGTGGTCCAAAAAGTAATTTCTGACAGGCCTTGTCGCAAAAGCCAAGCGTTTAATGCCATTTATTCCATTTTATTTTTTGGAAAAAAGCTGTCTATGTTTGTCTTTAAATCATTAATCTGAATGGAGAATGTTTGAATAGACTTCCCTTTTTTTTCAAATTAATCAAGAAATAATGTTCATTTGCTCGAATATCTTGTCTAGCATGTCTCGGTGTGGGATTCATTTTATTATCTTTATGTTGAATCGATAAATTAACCATTCCCATTTCAAAGTTTTTTGAAATAAATAAATGAAGCCTTTCGACACTCATCCTAAAAGCAGATGGCTTGCATCCAAACCGCTGAAGCTATTTTGCATTTCATTGGCTCACCTTTTTCTTTGAATATCCGCAAACGCTTGACAGGATTAACGTCATTTGTGAGACTGACTCGATCATTTTAAGCACTGCAGGTTCTCAAGCCAGCGAAAAAACCGTACCGCCTTGTTCAGTTAAGATTTGTGGAATCTATCAGATCGCTACTTGCCCGTATACTGTGTTATGAAACAGAATCTCACAACTTATTGCTCGTACTGTGGTTAGGACTTCTGGTAACTGATTCATTCAGACAGGTAATGTTTCTTCCATTGGGATTGAGTGATACTTTGTAAGCCCAAAGTTCTCGTATTGTTTAGGAGCTGTTATATTCACCATTTTTATTCACGCAATGCGTTTATCAGCTTATAAAAGTGTTTATAAAATCTGGGTTCGTTGGTTAGACATATGGGAAGCCGGGGAGCTATCAGTGTGGAATTAAAGCAAATTTAAAAACTAGGACCGATAACTAACTGATAGCAAAGTTCACCTGTCAGGACTATATGGATTATGTTAATAATTTCTTTTTCGTTTTTTTTAAGTCCGCATGGTTAAATACAGGTTTGCTTTAGGGTGTGATGTTTAAGCTAAGAGAAAATATGAAATCGGTAACCCAGAAAACTTTTAATGCAATCAGAAGAGTCTATACGAACTCCAGAAATACACCTATTATATTATCAGCAGGTTTTTTTTATCGGACCTATCACAAATTCACAGAAAATAACACCCATGCGGCCAAATTTGAACACTTTCAATTCAGTTAATTATAGGCCATGTAAATCTTTTCTTCTTAATTTTAAAAGGCGTTAAAGAAAATTGCAAGTTTGCTTTCAGTCGTGATGTCTGAAGGCAAAATGTTCAATAGAAAAATTTTGAATAGGTTTGACAGCTATTTCTATTTGATGTCAACAGAAGTGTCTGTACAAAATGTCGAAAACATATGTTTTTAGTCCGCGGTCTCCACATTATATTAATCTATCTGAGACGGCAAGCAAATAATTTACGTATATTTGACTATTGAAGTATTTAACTGTAGTTAAATAAATATAGTAAAACGAAATTTATTTTGAACTCGAGTATAATTGATACAACAGTCCCCAAGTTCACATTTTTCAAAGCTAGGATGATTTACGACTCTATCCATTGGATAAGCTTATGTCTATCAGATAGGGCAATTTATATATTTTGACACTTTTCCATGGATATTGAAAATCCTATTCACCGTTTGAGTTGCAATTAATGTCTTTTTTCCTCAAATGCCGCAGCCTTTATAGTATGAGACAAAAGCTAGACAAAGCCAGATTATCTAAGACAAAACACAGTTGCCGAAAGAGCCAGCTGTCAAGTCAGTGTAAGTAAGCCAAACGTAACGGGAAACTTTTATTATTCAACTGCGATAAACTATCACGTATAGTTCTGTGGCACGTACATTTCTGGGGAGCAGGGATTGTGCGAGCTAGCGCTCGCCTTCAGCCAATCTGGCCCCGGGCTCGATTCTGGCCCGCCTGTGTCATATGTAGGTTGAGTTTATTGTTGGTTTTCGGGTTTTTCTTCCTCCTGGAAAAGCAACCGGTGATTTCCAGTTTCCAATTCGATTAGGATAGAGAACGCGCATGAAAATCAGCTAGGACTGATGGATTCCTATGTGAATAATAATTTCAATTTACAATTGTTGCCAAGACGTTGTATAAGGTTGGAAGATAAATTCCTGGATTCAAACGCATGTCCAGCAAACTTACTTACTTACCGCCCTGTAGCCCCGTCGGTGCTAAGGGCAGTGACTTTGGGAGAGGAGCCTGAAGAAGCCCAACACTCTGGCCCTCCAAGAGGTGGGAATTATACTGGGATTACAGCACTTTCAGTAGGAGAATTATGTTACGGAGAACAGCTACTGATGTGGGCAAAGCGGTGCCAATACTATTGCTTTCCCTTTCCAGTGATACTTGATAAAATTTGACATTGATTAATTGCGTGATTTAATGATCTCTTAAAGTGACATTACATCCGTTCAGGGAGGCTTTTGAAGAAAATCAGTAACGTCTACGAACCACACAAATCGCACGCAGCTGTGGAGCAGTCTTAGGTTGCAGATTCACCAAATCTTTAACACTCATGTCCCCTTGTATGATATCAAAATATTAAATGCTGTTGATTGTTTTAGTCCAAAACTTACTGTGTTTATCTTATGGCTAATTATTATGGTATTAACTGGGTTGTACGGTCACTCTTTTTTGCGCTTAAAAGATATAAAGATGTTTTTTGTGGATAAAAGCATGAAACCTCGCAACGGGAATCCGATTTTGAAGTTAAATTGACCACTTAATGATTTTTATGACAATCCACATTAATTGAACCAAAAACAATGGCTTCTAACAAAGATGAATAATTTTTTTCGCTTTGTGTGTCTCAGGTTTATTTTTACAATTTGTTTGTCTGGCATTCTGAAACAGAAATAAACTGATTTTGTATCAGACCGAATATGTGCATTTGAACTGTGTATATATATCAACAGCATAACATTTAAAGCAAAATTGAAAATAAGAAACCCCGAAAACTTCTAAATTAATTATTCCTTGCCAAATCGAGTGTTTGTGAAAGAAATTAAGGACGTTTTTCCACATTTCCTATTGCGCCTATTAAATAAGTATGTTCTTATTGTCGTTAATAAATTAGTTATCCATCTTGGACTTACATACACGTTTGAAGGTGAGAATCATTTCTTAGAACTTGTACATTCCATTGAGATGTTTTACTCATCGATTTTTTTGCGTGACTGCAAAGAAATAAAAATAACCAATCGAACTCAACTTTAAAAACTTGATTTTACGATAGAACAAAATCGCAATGGCAATTTCGATCAATTTGGTTTCTAAGACAACTGCAGTCTTCTTGATTTTAACTCTGTCACGTAATAATGTATCAGTATATTGAAATGTATATTTCATAAAGTACCTTTCGAGCTTTCAAGCAAATAATTCTAAATACATAATTAATCATAACAACATAAAAACTGAGTTTCTTCAAGAAATAACACCGGCAGCAGCAATCTTTTTGAGAGTAAAAAGGGTTTATTAATTTTTCAAAAGCTACTTTTAGATACATCGACAAGATACCAGATCTTGCAGCAGCAACAAACTAAATGAATGGCTTAATTGGTCTACAGCTACACACAGGATTAATTTGCAGGAGAGGAAAGGTGACTAATAAGTGTAAAAATCGAAAGATTTTCGTCGAGACGAGATTTACGTAAGGCTTTTTCTGTTAACAGATTAAAGAGAGTGGGAGGGATTCTGTCTTCGTTTAAAGCTTTCCGGAAGAACACACAGCATCCATTTAATTCTTCTGATCCTGTTTCAAGGAAAAACAAAGAACGCCGCGGTGAGTTTTCCTTTGTCAAATCGCTTCCAAAAATTCAAATTACATATTATATCTCGGTTATTGCAGATTTCCACAAGATACGACTTTTTAAATATACTATTTTGATTTCTAACAAAAGGAATCCGTGGAAAACGTGCTAAGTAATTCTTGGACGCAATTAAATACTCGTCAGTGAAAGATACACGGGCTCCTCTGCTTATCTCTTCTGATATCAGTATATATCTTACGCTTGAAAATTGAAAAAAAAAAAAAAACACTTCGAAAGACGTTTATTGACCATAAAAATTCAACGCCTCGGTGGTCTTTCATTGTCACAGCTTGTGTTGGCATTTTAGCGAAAAGTCCAACCTGTTTTTTATGACCCATTATTTACTTTTGTTCTCGTGGCCTACTATCCAATCAAAATCTCGTATTCGCAACAGATAGATGTTAAATATGGATCATATCATCAGTATACATGGAAAACAACATGCAAATTTGCAGCGGCTTGGAGAAAATCATAAACATTTAATATTTCATTCCTTCCTATTTTGTTTTTCAGAGAAAAGAAGACGTGGGTAGGTACACGATTATAGTGCTATACTGATCTAAGCATTTTTTCCTTGCCCTTATGCAAAATGTCTTGAGTAAACCATTAACAGAAACCAACAACAGAGTAGTATGTATCATTGATATATACTTTTCAATTATTTTCATGCTCTATTAGACAAGGTAAACGGCTGACTCAGAGAAAAACGTAAAACCCTAGTGTGCTTTCAAAGCGTGTAACATGTTCACTGACTTCAAAATACCTATATTTCGAAAAACTCGCCTCTAACCCACGAAGTCAATAATGCACATGTATGCATATTGATTCGACAAGGCGTAAGCCTTGTTTCAGATAGCTGCAGCAAATGGTGAACTAAGATTTACCTAGTGAAAAATAATTCACTTTTGAATAAAGGTAATGAAAATATTTGTCAATTTATAAATTGTAATTCTCTTTCGAAATTAAGTTGGAAAGATGACATTTTTTAGAATAATTTGTGACCCAAAATCATAATTATTTGCTACTACTTTCTGAACTGACAAGATTTACCACTTTCAACTTATAATTAAGTACTTTTGGTGTGGCGAAGTTAACTTCATTTGGTCAATTCGTGTGCCTCGAGTCAATTGTGTTTTCGAAAACAAAAGCTTTTTGATTAGGAACAGCAGCCTTTCTGCTGATTGTAACTGGAAGTTTACATGATTGAAGTTCTCGGTTTCACATGTTTTCAAGACTGGATAACTCGGGCGTTAACTGACGTCGATTTTGCTTAAATCTTTAATTTTCAAAGTATTTGAAGTTAATAAGGTGTTGTAATAATCATTATGAGTATAAGCTTTTTTATACTTATCCTTTTGCAAGTGCTTCTTCAGTGGTACTTGAAATATTTAAATGTTTGATCTATTTTATCATTTTTCTCCAAGGGCAGTGATTGTGGTGTGTTTTTCAAATCGCTTCTGACAATGGTTTCCCAGCCGGCTTCGTCGTGTAATAATAAAGTTACAAATTACACGATGTTGTAGCTTACCACAGCAACACTTAATCCGGCGAGTTGTAAGATAATTACAGTTCTGAGTGAGAATAGTTTCAAAGCTTCATAATTTTTTAAATGCTGTTGACGTAAAGGACTTTGGATGATTTGACTCGCAAAATTAGATGTTGTTAGAGAACGAGCTTTCTAAAAGATGCTTCTTAGCTTAAGAGCTGCAAGTCATCGTCTCAGTTCATGTCTCGGGCTGGGATTTTTCAGTACAGTTGAGATTTTCTTTGTAGCTGACTCTTTTAGAACTCAACCTCCTACTGGATCAAGGCTTTTGGGGACCTTTAATAAAAGTTATTCGGATTTATGATATTACAATATCAGGTCTATTTTGTCAAATGCTCTCTTTTAAAGAAAATTGACCACTTTCGTAATGTGGAGAATTCTTATTGATAAATGTCAGAGTAATAGAGGATACCCCACTGCAGACTTTGCTTGCTCGGGGTGCGCTGACTTAATTTCAAGTTAAGAGCTCTGGAGAGTTTCACTGACGTCACAATTGCCGACCTCAGCTCCTTCATTTACTTTTGGTCGCGTGGTTGGTTACAGTGCGTTTCCTGAAACCGTGGCCACCCAGACAAAGAAAACCAATCAGGTGGCAGAATCTGAAAACAATAGATTCCAACATTTTGAAATCCAGCCAATCAAAATGTTCGGTTAGACGCTGAATTTCAGCCGTCTCCTCCTCTCGCTAAGTCTCGGGAGAGAGACGTCTGAAAGCACTGGGCGATAATGCTGTCCGGTGACGTCACGAGTGAAATGTGGTAATTTATGAAATTTCACACACGACCTTCAGCGCAAAAACAAGTCTAGACAAAACCGTTAAGTTTTGGTGACGTCAATCATCTCCGCCTCCTTATCGACTGTATGCAAAATTTACAAAAACAGTCTTAAACTTTGCAGCGGTCCAGTCGTAAAAGTTATCATTTTACTTTCAGTATGCTCGGTTAGCTCACTAAATACACTGGAATTAAATATTCCTTGAAATTTGTAACTGAAGACGGGCGGATTGTAATTGGGTTTCTTAACGGCCATTCGCATGCATGAATGACCCCGAGTCGGAGAGCAAGCAAATCTACAACGCGGCGAACTAAATTATTTCTTTACGTATTCGTGGGGCTACGGACTGAACAAAACTTCTAATGAAACTTATAATTTTGTGGTAATAGGTTATAAGTTTTATAGGTTTAAATATCTGTTCAGCCCGTAGCCCCAAGAAAATACGTGCAGAATAATTTGTTTGCTCGCGTGCAGATTTGCTTGCTCTCGGAGTCATTCATGCATGAGAATGGCCGTTGAAAAACCCAACAAACGTCTTCATTTATGGATTTCAAGGAGTGTAATGCCAATGTATTTAGTGTGCTAGCCGTACATATCGAAAGTAAAATGATAATTTTTACGAGTGAACTGCCGCAAGTTTTCAGACTTTTTTTCAGGTAAATTTTGCATACGACTAACTTTCGTTTGGAAAATGGCTGTGCTGCTTTGAAAGTTCAATCGCTACTGACTAGTGGAGCCATATGATGACTATGATATATTAAGGACTTCCCATATCCCGTAGGCAAGTTTACGAATACATCTCTTCCGCTAAGAAATTCTGCAACTGCCTTTTCCTGTTGCGGATAGAGGTTTTGAACTCCAAATGTCGAGCATACACCAGAAACGGCTTCAACTCTTGTGGCTTTAGCTCGCGATTTTCCTCTGCCATCTTCAGTGAACGCGCAAAGTTTGGCAATAAAATTATTCAAATTATTCGCGTCGGGCAAATAAATTAACACGGCAACCAATCAGAACCACTACCAGGTTTTCGGGTAGTGACGTCACCGCACAGCATTATCGCCCAGTGCCTTCAGACGTCTCTCTCCCGAGACTTAGCGAGAGGAGGAGACGGCTGAAATTCAGGCTAATGTTTCGTACAAAACAATGAAATCTCAACTTGTTCTTTGTGATGCTTACGCGACTACGGTGTCGCTTGTCATTTGTCAATAAATTGTCAAGTTCAAACCGTTTGTACTTCCGCGTGCTTGAATTTTATTTTATCAGGAGCCCTGATTGAATGCTGCGATTTCTAAGGGACAGTTGGTTAGTTTAGAAAATATATGAAAAGAAAAGCTGCGTAAGAATATCAGTCGTCAATATATACCGCCAGATTTGTGTGGTGTAGGGCTTGAATATTGTTGCGACTGTTCCAAAGAAACCATTGAAATGGTCTCTGAGAAGGGAAGGTTCCAATGGCGCCCGTCGTTTGCTTTTGCTGAGTAATTTTACACGCAAAGGCTTTGATAGTACAACGCGGAAAGAATTTTCGATGATGTTATTTCAATACAATGATAACCCAGAAAGGAAGCTCAAACTCCGAATTGTACAGCTGCTGAGACAGTGAACGCAATCTTTTTTCCGAGAACTGCGTGGTGAATTTCACGTAATGACAACCAAAATCTGTAAATAGAAACACGCACAGACAACAGGAGCAAAACAAAAAACCGTAAAGGATTTTTTTGGCCGTACGTTCACAGTTGAAAACGGTCAATGTAATGAACTTACCACTGTTGAAATGTAAAATCTAAAGTAATAAAGCAACATAAAATTTTCTAACGATTTGACAATTTATTGCAGACACCGTAGTCGCGAGCATCACTACGAACAAGTTGAGATTTCATTGTTTTGTACCGGGCGTTTGATTGGCCGGATTGAAAATAGGACATTTGATTGGTTGGATTTGAAAATGTTTGAATCTATTGTTTCGGTTCTGCCATCTGATTGGTTTTCATTGTATGGGTGGCCCCAGTTTCAGTAAACGCACTGTAATTCTCAAATATCTATTACAGATTACTATTCTATATCCTGTAAGCATTTTAAGAACAGTTTTTTGTACTAGAAGATTAAAAACTTTATACCACTAAGGGTAAGAACATGTAAAGTAATTCTTTGGCAAAACATATTTAGGGCGTATTCATTTGCCACCATGCCGAGTATCGGAAGAGGGCGAGATGTCTGTGAGAACACCTGTGTGAACTCGCATACTCCTAGCACCTCCTTACCTCCTTGAAAGCGAATAATTAGAGGCGATCGGGTTAAAAAATTCTCAAGGCCACTTTGTCAGCTAATCAGTTCAGTAAAACCAAAACCAGTCACGACTCGTTCACACAGGTTTTTCCCGCGTTTCGGATCAGCTAAATATTTTACTTGGAGTTTTGATGGTTGAGTGGATTTGCCTGGGCCTTTTCTGATTGGCGAAATAATTTTGATATTTCTTTCTGTATCTATTTATATACATCTACGTGATGACTAAATAGACGATTAGATTGGGTTTAGCCCGAACTTAATTCCAGGGAAGCTGATCACAGACCTTTTCTTTTAAACTCGACTGCTTAGATATTTTTGTTCTCGCTACCATTCATGAGCGATTTTCTTTTGTTATTGTATGATTAATACCTGTAATACCATCGTCACATTTGTACAACTCATTGTCCTTATGTTGTATTTTCTAATTATTAGTGGCACGTACTTCGCTTTTTATATCACACACTGTGATATTTTCTTGAATTTCCTAACAATGTCGTAGATCATCGAAAGCTTAGAACTAAAGGAAGAAAATAGCTTCCAGGGCTCATCAGTCAAAGTCGTCCATGTAATCTCACAACACGCTACTGACGACAACTTCAATCGTTTTTTTTAAGCTATGACGCAGTCGTCCGGCTTAATCATCGCTTTTATGCTGTCGAAGCCTCATTCTTGTGGATGGACGACTTCTTAGGAATTTGCGTCGCGCTTGTGTCGCGCACGATTTATCTCTCTGTGGAAGCGAAGTGAGGAATTTGACCTTTGCGGCAGTCGCTTGCGGTTTGTAGGATCTGTGGAGAGCCTTTGTTTCAGATTTTAAACAATGCTGTATGAAAAGAGTTTATAACTGTGACATATGTAAAAACAAAAAAAAAACCAACAACTAGAAGATGCGATTTAACACTCGACTAGTAAGTCGCACACAAGATAGGTCAAGGGCCTATACAAAATTTACGTTTTAATTTAATAATGCTGAGGTAATTAGAATTGCGAAATGTCAGTTATCTGTGAAAGATAATAAGGTGTTGATTTCAGAGCGAAATAATGAGAATACTGTTTGTTGGTGAATGAACTCAAATTCCGTTTTCAAATGCCCCTTATAAATAATTCCAAGTTTGCAACTAACTTTTTGTGTAAAAGAAACGTCGTTGTTTTCTGCATGCATTTGCTTGCCGGCTTATTCTGTTCGCTTTGTTCTGGTTATAAACAATTGTTGGACGAGGTTTTTGTGGTATCTAGAAATTTCAGATCGAACTAGGGGGTTATCAGCCTCAGCCTTAGGCTTCAGCTGATAACCTTACCGAGATCTTGATTATTCTAGATATCACAAAAACCCGGCGAATCTAATAGTTATTTTATTATACACGAAAAATAAATTGCAGTCATTTTTTGCTTCTTCACTGACAGTAAGCAACACAAAGCGCGTGGCGTGACATGATTACCTAAGAAATAATGCACGGCAGTTACACATGACATGATTACCTTTAGTGTCCTTGACATGACTATTGTATAATCAGCTAGAGGACGTCACTTGCGTTGATTTCGAAAATTCACTGTGCGCTTTTGGTCATACAGAAAACACAAAGTTCAGTGTATACAATAACAATAACAACAACAATAACAACAACAATAATAATAATAATAATAATCATAATAATGGTATCTATAACGAAATTTTCGATCGTGATTGGTTCCCCACCGCCTAAAGTTTTCCAACTCATAAAAGTGTTGCAGCCGTTTTCGCTCAAAAAAAAATACTTCTCAAAAGACATTTTTAATTCCCAAATTTGGGAATTAAAATGTCTTTTGAGAGTATTTTTTTTGAGCGAAAACGGCTGCAACACTTTTATGAGTTTGGAAAACTTTAGGCGGTGGGGAACCAATCACGATCGAAAATTTCGTTATAGATACCATTATTATGATTATTATTATTATTATTATTGTTGTTGTTATTGTTGTTGTTATTGTTATTGTATACACTGAACTTTGTGTTTTCTGTATGACCAAAAGCGCACAGTGAATTTTCGAAATCAACGCAAGTGACGTCCTCTAGCTGATTATACAATAGTCATGTCAAGGACACTAAAGGTAATCATGTCATGTGTAACTGCCGTGCATTATTTCTTAGGTAATCATGTCACGCCCACGCGCTTTGTGTTGCTTACTGTCAGTGAAGAAGCAAAAAATGACTGCAATTTATTTTTCGTGTATAATAAAATAACTATTAGATTCGCCGGGTTTTTGTGATATCTAGAATAATCAAGATCTCGGTAAGGTTATCAGCTGAAGCCTAAGGCTGAGGCTGATAACCCCCTAGTTCGATCTTGAAATTTCTAGATACCACAAAAACCTCGTCCAACAATTGTTTATAACCAGAACAAAGCGAACAGAATAAGCGGCAAGCAAATGCATGCAGAAACAACGACGTTTCTTTTACACAAAAGTTAGTTGCAAACTTGGAATTTATTTATAAGGGCATTTGAAAACGGAATTTGAGTTCATTCACCAACAAACAGTATTCTCATTATTTCGCTCTGAAATCAACACCTTATTATCTTTCACAGATAACTGACATTTCGCAATTCTAATTACCTCAGCATTATTAAATTAAAACGTAAATTTTGTATAGGCCCTTGACCTATCTTGTGTGCGACTTACTAGTCGAGTGTTAAATCGCCATCTTCTAGTTGTTGGTTTTTTGTTTTGTTTTTACATATGTCACAGTTATAAACTCTTTTCATACAGCATTGTTTAAAATCTGAAACAAAGGCTCTCCACAGATCCTACAAACCGCAAGCGACTGCCGCAAAGGTCAAATTCCTCACTTCGCTTCCACAGAAGATAAATCGTGCGCGACACAAGCGCGAACGCAAATTCCTAAGAAGTCGTCTCATCCACAAGAATGAGGCTTCGACAGCATAAAAGCGATGATTAAGCCGGACGACTGCGTCATAGCTTAAAAAAAACGATTGAAGTTGTCCGTCAGTAGCGTGTTGTGAGATTACATGGACGACTTGACTGATGAGCCCTGAAGCTATTTTCTTCCTTTAGTTCTAAGCTTTCGATGATCTACGACATTGTTAGGAAATTCAAGAAAATATCACAGTGTGTGATATAAAAAGCGAAGTACGTGCCACTAATAATTAGAAAATACAACATAAGGACAATGAGTTGTTACAAATGTGACGATGGTATTACGGTATAATCATACAATAACAAAAGAAAATCGCTCATGAATGGTAGCGAGAACAAAATATCTAAGCAGTCGAGTTTAAAAGAAAAGGTCTGTGATCAGCTTCCCTGGAATTAAGTTCGGGCTAAACCCAATCTAATCGTCTATTTAGTCATCACGTAGATGTATATAAATAGATACAGAAAGAAATATCAAAAATTATTTCGCCAATCAGAAAAGGCCCAGGCAAATCCACTCAACCAATCAAAACTCCAAGTAAAATATTTAGCTGATCCGAAACGCGGGAAAAACCTGTGTGAACGAGTCGTGACTGGTTTTGGTTTTACTGACTGATTAGCTGACAAAGTGGCCTGAGAATTTTTTAACCCGATCGCCTCTAATTATTCGCTTTCAAGGAGGTAAGGAGGTGCTAGGAGTATGCGAGTTCACACAGGTGTTCTCACAGACATCTCGCCCTCTTCCGATACTCGGCATGGTGCAAATGAATACGCCCTAAAATATGTTTTGCCAAAGAATTACTTTACCTGTTCTTACCCTTAGTTGGTATAAAGTTTTAATCTTCTAGTACAAAAAACTGTTCTTAAATGCTTACAGGATATAGAATAGTAATCTGTAATAGATATTTGAGAATTACAGTGCGTTTACTGAAACCGGGGCCACCCAGACAATGAAAACCAATCAGATGGCAGAACCGAAACAATAGATTCAAACATTTTCAAATCCAACCAATCAAATGTCCTATTTTCAATCCGCCAATCAAACGCCCGGTACAAAACAATGAAATCTCAACTTGTTCGTAGTGATGCTCGCGACTACGGTGTCTGCAATAAATTGTCAAATCGTTAGAAAATTTTATGTTGCTTTATTACTTTAGATTTTACATTTCAACAGTGGTAAGTTCATTACATTGACCGTTTTCAACTGTGAACGTACGGCCAAAAAAATCCTTTACGGTTTTTTGTTTTGCTCCTGTTGTCTGTGCGTGTTTCTATTTACAGATTTTGGTTGTCATTACGTGAAATTCACCACGCAGTTCTCGGAAAAAAGATTGCGTTCACTGTCTCAGCAGCTGTACAATTCGGAGTTTGAGCTTCCTTTCTGGGTTATCATTGTATTGAAATAACATCATCGAAAATTCTTTCCGCGTTGTACTATCAAAGCCTTTGCGTGTAAAATTACTCAGCAAAAGCAAACGACGGGCGCCATTGGAACCTTCCCTTCTCAGAGACCATTTCAATGGTTTCTTTGGAACAGTCGCAACAATATTCAAGCCCTACACCACACAAATCTGGCGGTATATATTGACGACTGATATTCTTACGCAGCTTTTCTTTTCATATATTTTCTAAACTAACCAACTGTCCCTTAGAAATCGCAGCATTCAATCAGGGCTCCTGATAAAATAAAATTCAAGCACGCGGAAGTACAAACGGTTTGAACTTGACAATTTATTGACAAATGACAAGCGACACCGTAGTCGCGTAAGCATCACAAAGAACAAGTTGAGATTTCATTGTTTTTGTACCGAAACATTAGCCTGAATTTCAGCCGTCTCCTCCTCTCGCTAAGTCTCGGGAGAGAGACGTCTGAAGGCACTGGGCGATAATGCTGTGCGGTGACGTCACTACCCGAAAACCTGGTAGTGGTTCTGATTGGTTGCCGTGTTAATTTATTTGCCCGACGCGAATAATTTGAATAATTTTATTGCCAAACTTTGCGCGTTCACTGAAGATGGCAGAGGAAAATCGCGAGCTAAAGCCACAAGAGTTGAAGCCGTTTCTGGTGTATGCTCGACATTTGGAGTTCAAAACCTCTATCCGCAACAGGAAAAGGCAGTTGCAGAATTTCTTAGCGGAAGAGATGTATTCGTAAACTTGCCTACGGGATATGGGAAGTCCTTAATATATCATAGTCATCATATGGCTCCACTAGTCAGTAGCGATTGAACTTTCAAAGCAGCACAGCCATTTTCCAAACGAAAGTTAGTCGTATGCAAAATTTACCTGAAAAAAAGTCTGAAAACTTGCGGCAGTTCACTCGTAAAAATTATCATTTTACTTTCGATATGTACGGCTAGCACACTAAATACATTGGCATTACACTCCTTGAAATCCATAAATGAAGACGTTTGTTGGGTTTTTCAACGGCCATTCTCATGCATGAATGACTCCGAGAGCAAGCAAATCTGCACGCGAGCAAACAAATTATTCTGCACGTATTTTCTTGGGGCTACGGGCTGAACAGATATTTAAACCTATAAAACTTATAACCTATTACCACAAAATTATAAGTTTCATTAGAAGTTTTGTTCAGTCCGTAGCCCCACGAATACGTAAAGAAATAATTTAGTTCGCCGCGTTGTAGATTTGCTTGCTCTCCGACTCGGGGTCATTCATGCATGCGAATGGCCGTTAAGAAACCCAATTACAATCCGCCCGTCTTCAGTTACAAATTTCAAGGAATATTTAATTCCAGTGTATTTAGTGAGCTAACCGAGCATACTGAAAGTAAAATGATAACTTTTACGACTGGACCGCTGCAAAGTTTAAGACTGTTTTTGTAAATTTTGCATACAGTCGATAAGGAGGCGGAGATGATTGACGTCACCAAAACTTAACGGTTTTGTCTAGACTTGTTTTTGCGCTGAAGGTCGTGTGTGAAATTTCATAAATTACCACATTTCACTCGTGACGTCACCGGACAGCATTATCGCCCAGTGCTTTCAGACGTCTCTCTCCCGAGACTTAGCGAGAGGAGGAGACGGCTAAATGAAGGAGCTGAGGTCGGCAATTGTGACGTCAGTGAAACTCTCCAGAGCTCTTAACTTGAAATTAAGTCAGCGCACCCCGAGCAAGCAAAGTCTGCAGTGGGGTATCCTCTATTACTCTGACATTTATCAATAAGAATTCTCCACATTACGAAAGTGGTCAATTTTCTTTAAAAGAGAGCATTTGACAAAATAGACCTGATATTGTAATATCATAAATCCGAATAACTTTTATTAAAGGTCCCCAAAAGCCTTGATCCAGTAGGAGGTTGAGTTCTAAAAGAGTCAGCTACAAAGAAAATCTCAACTGTACTGAAAAATCCCAGCCCGAGACATGAACTGAGACGATGACTTGCAGCTCTTAAGCTAAGAAGCATCTTTTAGAAAGCTCGTTCTCTAACAACATCTAATTTTGCGAGTCAAATCATCCAAAGTCCTTTACGTCAACAGCATTTAAAAAATTATGAAGCTTTGAAACTATTCTCACTCAGAACTGTAATTATCTTACAACTCGCCGGATTAAGTGTTGCTGTGGTAAGCTACAACATCGTGTAATTTGTAACTTTATTATTACACGACGAAGCCGGCTGGGAAACCATTGTCAGAAGCGATTTGAAAAACACACCACAATCACTGCCCTTGGAGAAAAATGATAAAATAGATCAAACATTTAAATATTTCAAGTACCACTGAAGAAGCACTTGCAAAAGGATAAGTATAAAAAAGCTTATACTCATAATGATTATTACAACACCTTATTAACTTCAAATACTTTGAAAATTAAAGATTTAAGCAAAATCGACGTCAGTTAACGCCCGAGTTATCCAGTCTTGAAAACATGTGAAACCGAGAACTTCAATCATGTAAACTTCCAGTTACAATCAGCAGAAAGGCTGCTGTTCCTAATCAAAAAGCTTTTTGTTTTCGAAAACACAATTGACTCGAGGCACACGAATTGACCAAATGAAGTTAACTTCGCCACACCAAAAGTACTTAATTATAAGTTGAAAGTGGTAAATCTTGTCAGTTCAGAAAGTAGTAGCAAATAATTATGATTTTGGGTCACAAATTATTCTAAAAAATGTCATCTTTCCACTTAATTTCGAAAGAGAATTACAATTTATAAATTGACAAATATTTTCATTACCTTTATTCAAAAGTGAATTATTTTTCACTAGGTAAATCTTAGTTCACCATTTGCTGCAGCTATCTGAAACAAGGCTTACGCCTTGTCGAATCAATATGCATACATGTGCATTATTGACTTCGTGGGTTAGAGGCGAGTTTTTCGAAATATAGGTATTTTGAAGTCAGTGAACATGTTACACGCTTTGAAAGCACACTAGGGTTTTACGTTTTTCTCTGAGTCAGCCGTTTACCTTGTCTAATAGAGCATGAAAATAATTGAAAAGTATATATCAATGATACATACTACTCTGTTGTTGGTTTCTGTTAATGGTTTACTCAAGACATTTTGCATAAGGGCAAGGAAAAAATGCTTAGATCAGTATAGCACTATAATCGTGTACCTACCCACGTCTTCTTTTCTCTGAAAAACAAAATAGGAAGGAATGAAATATTAAATGTTTATGATTTTCTCCAAGCCGCTGCAAATTTGCATGTTGTTTTCCATGTATACTGATGATATGATCCATATTTAACATCTATCTGTTGCGAATACGAGATTTTGATTGGATAGTAGGCCACGAGAACAAAAGTAAATAATGGGTCATAAAAAACAGGTTGGACTTTTCGCTAAAATGCCAACACAAGCTGTGACAATGAAAGACCACCGAGGCGTTGAATTTTTATGGTCAATAAACGTCTTTCGAAGTGTTTTTTTTTTTTTTTTCAATTTTCAAGCGTAAGATATATACTGATATCAGAAGAGATAAGCAGAGGAGCCCGTGTATCTTTCACTGACGAGTATTTAATTGCGTCCAAGAATTACTTAGCACGTTTTCCACGGATTCCTTTTGTTAGAAATCAAAATAGTATATTTAAAAAGTCGTATCTTGTGGAAATCTGCAATAACCGAGATATAATATGTAATTTGAATTTTTGGAAGCGATTTGACAAAGGAAAACTCACCGCGGCGTTCTTTGTTTTTCCTTGAAACAGGATCAGAAGAATTAAATGGATGCTGTGTGTTCTTCCGGAAAGCTTTAAACGAAGACAGAATCCCTCCCACTCTCTTTAATCTGTTAACAGAAAAAGCCTTACGTAAATCTCGTCTCGACGAAAATCTTTCGATTTTTACACTTATTAGTCACCTTTCCTCTCCTGCAAATTAATCCTGTGTGTAGCTGTAGACCAATTAAGCCATTCATTTAGTTTGTTGCTGCTGCAAGATCTGGTATCTTGTCGATGTATCTAAAAGTAGCTTTTGAAAAATTAATAAACCCTTTTTACTCTCAAAAAGATTGCCTGCTGCCGGTGTTATTTCTTGAAGAAACTCAGTTTTTATGTTGTTATGATTAATTATGTATTTAGAATTATTTGCTTGAAAGCTCGAAAGGTACTTTATGAAATATACATTTCAATATACTGATACATTATTACGTGACAGAGTTAAAATCAAGAAGACTGCAGTTGTCTTAGAAACCAAATTGATCGAAATTGCCATTGCGATTTTGTTCTATCGTAAAATCAAGTTTTTAAAGTTGAGTTCGATTGGTTATTTTTATTTCTTTGCAGTCACGCAAAAAAATCGATGAGTAAAACATCTCAATGGAATGTACAAGTTCTAAGAAATGATTCTCACCTTCAAACGTGTATGTAAGTCCAAGATGGATAACTAATTTATTAACGACAATAAGAACATACTTATTTAATAGGCGCAATAGGAAATGTGGAAAAACGTCCTTAATTTCTTTCACAAACACTCGATTTGGCAAGGAATAATTAATTTAGAAGTTTTCGGGGTTTCTTATTTTCAATTTTGCTTTAAATGTTATGCTGTTGATATATATACACAGTTCAAATGCACATATTCGGTCTGATACAAAATCAGTTTATTTCTGTTTCAGAATGCCAGACAAACAAATTGTAAAAATAAACCTGAGACACACAAAGCGAAAAAAATTATTCATCTTTGTTAGAAGCCATTGTTTTTGGTTCAATTAATGTGGATTGTCATAAAAATCATTAAGTGGTCAATTTAACTTCAAAATCGGATTCCCGTTGCGAGGTTTCATGCTTTTATCCACAAAAAACATCTTTATATCTTTTAAGCGCAAAAAAGAGTGACCGTACAACCCAGTTAATACCATAATAATTAGCCATAAGATAAACACAGTAAGTTTTGGACTAAAACAATCAACAGCATTTAATATTTTGATATCATACAAGGGGACATGAGTGTTAAAGATTTGGTGAATCTGCAACCTAAGACTGCTCCACAGCTGCGTGCGATTTGTGTGGTTCGTAGACGTTACTGATTTTCTTCAAAAGCCTCCCTGAACGGATGTAATGTCACTTTAAGAGATCATTAAATCACGCAATTAATCAATGTCAAATTTTATCAAGTATCACTGGAAAGGGAAAGCAATAGTATTGGCACCGCTTTGCCCACATCAGTAGCTGTTCTCCGTAACATAATTCTCCTACTGAAAGTGCTGTAATCCCAGTATAATTCCCACCTCTTGGAGGGCCAGAGTGTTGGCTTCTTCAGGCTCCTCTCCCAAAGTCACTGCCCTTAGCACCGACGGGGCTACAGGGCGGTAAGTAAGTAAGTTTGCTGGACATGCGTTTGAATCCAGGAATTTATCTTCCAACCTTATACAACGTCTTGGCAACAATTGTAAATTGAAATTATTATTCACATAGGAATCCATCAGTCATAGTGATTTTCATGCGCGTTCTCTATCCTAATCGAATTGGAAACTGGAAATCAACCGGTTGCTTTTCCAGGAGGAAGAAAAACCCGAACAAACCAACAATAAACTCAACCTACATATGACACAGGCGGGCCAGAATCGAGCCCGGGGCCACGATTGGCTCTGAAGGCGAGGCGCTAGCTCGCACAACTCCCTGCTCCCCAGAAAATGTACGTGCCACCGAAACTATACGTGATAGTTTTTATCGCAGTTGAATAATAAAAGTTTCCCGTTACGTGTTGGCTTACTTCACACTGACTTGATACAGCTGGCTCTTTCGGCAACTGTGTTTTGTCTCTAGATAAATCTGGCTTTTGTCTAGCTTTTGTCTCATACTAGAAAGGCTGCGGCATTTGAGGAAAAAAGACATTAATTTAATTGCAACTCAAACGGTGAATAGGATTTTCCATATCCATGGAAAAGTTGGTCAAAATATATAAATTGCCCTATCTGATTTTAGCGACATAAGCTTATCCAATGGATAGAGGTCCGTAAATCATCCTAGCTTTGGAAAAAATGTGCACTTGGGGACTGTTGTATCAATTATACTCGCAGTTCAAAAATAAATTGTTCGTTTTACTATTTTATTTAACTACAGTTAAATACTTCAATAGTCAAATATCCGTAAATTATTTGCTTGCCGTCTTCAGATAGAATTAATATAATGCGGAGGCCGCGGACTAAAACATCATGTTTTCGACATTGTTGTACAAGGACACTTTCTGGGCTGACCATCAAAGATGAAATTAGCTGTCAAACCGTGATTCAAAATTTTTTCTATTGCACCTTTTGCCTTCAGACATCCCGACCCGGAAGCAGACTTGCAATTTTCTGTAACGCCTTTTTAAATTAGAGAAGAAAAGATTTTTACATGGCCTAGTATTAACTGAATTGGAAAGTGTTACAAATTTTGCCGCACGGTGTGTTATTTCTGTGAATTTGTGACTAGGTCCGATAAAAAAAACGCTGCTGATATATATATAGGCGTATTTCTGGAGTTCGTATAGGACTCTTCTGATTCGCATTAAAAGCTTTTCTGGGGTTATCCGATTTCATATTTTCTCTTAGCTTAAACATCACACCCTAAAGGCAAACCTGTAATTAACCATGCGGACCTTAAAGAAACGCAAAAGATCTGGAATTATTAACATAATCCATATAGTCCCGGACCGTGAAACTGTTGCTATCAGTTAGTTATCGTCCTAGTTTTTAAATTGCTTTAATTCCACACTGATAGCTCCCCGCTTCCCCATATGTCTAACCAACGAACCCAGATTTTATAAACACTTTTTATAAGCTGATAAACGCATGTGCGTGAATAAAAATGGTGAATATAACAGCTCCTAAACAATACGAGAACTTTGGGCTTACAAAGTATCACTCAATCCAATGGAAGAAACATTACCTGTCTGAATGAATCAGTTACCAGAAGTCTAACCACAGTACGAGCAATAAGTTGTGAGATTTCTGTTTCATAACACAGTATACGGGCAAGTAGCGATCTGATAGATTCCACAAATCTTAACTGAACAAGGCGGTACGGTTTTTTTCGCTGGCTTGAGAACCTGCAGTGCTTAAAATGATCGAGTCAGTCTCACAAAATGACGTTAATCCTGTCAAGCGTTTGGCGGATATTCAAAGAAAAAGGTGAGCCAATGAAATGCAAAATAGCTTCAGCGGTTTGGATGCAAGCCATCTGCTTTTAGGATGAGTGTCGAAAGGCTTCATTTATTTATTTCAAAAAACTTTGAAATGGGAATGGTTTAATTTATCGATTCAACATAAAGATAATAAAATGAATCCCACACCGAGACATGCTAGACAAGATATTCGAGCAAATGAACATTATTTCTTGATTAATTTGAAAAAAAAGGGAAGTCTATTCAAACATTCTCCATTCAGATTAATGATTAAAGACAACACATAGACAGCTTTTCCAAAAAATAAAATGGAATAAATGGCATTAACGCTTGGCTTTTGCGACAAGGCCTGTCAGAAATTACTTTTTGACCACACTGTGGAAGTATAGTTCAAAGAAAACCTACGAAATTAGGACAAGAATAAAGTGCATGAAAAATACTTCTGTTACGGATATACGATCAGCATGATATGAAGGATCCCAATGAGCCGGCTTTTAAGATTGTGTCATTTCGTTCTCCTGGCGCCCTGCATGGGTGGCCATATTTTTACAAAATGATATATATTTTTTTTAATTTGTATGTTGATTTGCATGATTCCACAAAGAGACGATACCGTTCAACTGTTTTTCTTTTAGTTAAGCGTGTTAAAACGGTCAGTGATAATTAATCATTTTTAATAGGAATACATTCATTTAATCCGCGTACGTGTAAAGCGAAAATAGATTTTCCTTCCATTCAAAGTTGGTGAAAAACCGTGTTTGGGAAGCTCGGCAGAAAACAGATATTGAATTTTAGCTGTAGAGTTGCAGTTTTGTCTACTGAGGATCTCGAGCAGTATCAAGTGAAACTGCACCAGCTTTTTTTAAGGGTTTTCAGAGAATTAGTATGTTTTACAACATTAATTTTGTTTCTATACACGGCAACCAAATTTCAGTCGAGAAAAGTTCGACACCTTGGATAAAGCAGAACACATATACCGGAGAGATTACAAAATAAATATAATACAGATTGGATATTGGTGTATACTTAGGTTAGGACGAAAATAAGGAAACAATAAAGAAAAACCCTGGCGCGAACGCACTAAACAAAGTGCAACTAGGCATGTTTAGAAACAAACACCGACATGTGTGCGCGTGGTAACCATACAAACACTTTTTGAGGAGAAAAGACTCTTTACAAAAAAACGACCCCGCCCCGACAAAATAAATGTCGGTGAACACTCAATCATCACATTAGCTTGGAATGAATTAATATTAATCAATGGTTAATTATGATTCTAGATTTAGACTATCGAATATACTATACCATAGATTGGACCCTGCGCGCGCTCTGATTGAGTCAAAAACCTATGTTTTATCAGAGTATAAAACATAGAAAAGCGTGTGTTTTTATTTTTGCGCGCGTAAATGTATATCATAAAAGCAAATGAAGAAGCCTAAGCCGTGTATTACACTGTGATAAAACACTCCAGTCATTTGAGAACACTCGAGAAATGTAGGAAAACACTCGCCTGCGGCTCGTGCTTTTCTACATTTCCCTCGTGTTCTCAAATGTCCTGTCCGTGTTTTATGCACAGTGTAATTACACGGCTTAGGCTTCTTTATTTTGTTAAATATCAAGTTGATTCGAGTATATTTTCTATGTGGCTCAGATGACCCTGAAGATTTCGAAACGCGTGAAGGACTAGGTACGAGTCGTGTAAATGTGATAGGATACAAGCAGACTATTTGCTGCCAAGCTTGTTCAACAAAATCCCCAAGTTTGGTGTTAATCAGTCTGAGTTTATGACTGAACACGGGTAGCCATGGCATTTATGAACACACAATGGTGTCAAGATTTCTCTACGAAAGAATATGATAACAGGTGCTTGACCGGCACGTGTGTGCGTCCGTAAACCGACAGGAGTGCCCAAGTGGAGTGGTGGGCGCTTCATTTTTACAATTTCTTTTGTTTGTGTTACATTTATGAATTAGGAGTGCAAGTGTTAGTATTTAAAATCGCTGTTGTCTCGGTACAATAGAAAGTAGCCTGATCATATACCAAACTTGGGTTATTTTGGTGAGTATCTCGCTCAGACGGGCGCGCTCGCTCCTTTACGTGACTGTGTGGATCAATAGTTAGCTCTATCCCATAATTTAACAGACTCGTACCTAGACCCTTCATCGGTTTGAAATCAGGGTGGCAGTTGGGGTGCCCAGTTCATACCTTAACATAAGTGAATAGCAAGTTGTCTCATAGAAGCATTTCATATACCTCTCTTCTCATGTGTACAGGCCAGGTGCTGTGCGTGCGCCCGCAGTAGCGTACTTAGTCAGTGCAGTTAACCAACAACACAAAGCAGTCTCGGGCGGAAGTCCTAAGTCATAGAACACTGGGACAAGGAAATAAATGTGCTCTTATGCTTTCCTAAAGTTACGGGTTAAGAACCCCAAAAAATAGAGGCGGTCACTACAATGCCGGTTTTTAAGAGTGGCTTGTGGTCCTATTCTAATACTTCAGGCGTCCGTGTAATTCTGGGGGGCGATCGGATTTGTTCAAAATGAAACATAGCTTTTTATTCCCTGCCTAGGTGCACACTGACGCCACGGGCGACCCGAGTGTCCTTGCCGCCACTTTATAAAAACCTTGGGAGACAGAATAACTTTTCATTAGTTTTCCACTTGTTTCCAATTAATATTTATTAACTTTTAGCTAATATGGGTTTTTGGTAATAATAATCCCGAAGTGTTGTTAAGAGGACGTGTATGAGGTGAGTATACCGAGGGGTGAGATTGTTGTGTAAATTATGTTTGGTTATTCTCTAGTCAGCTATCTTCAAGCAGTGTTGAGCAACAGCGCCCTGGCCTAGACAAATGCCCATGTTCGATAATTAACAAAACACATCAAAGTATTTTCGCTAACTGAATATTCCCCTCCAGGTCGTTTAAAACTTAGGGACTGATATTCGGAGTGGATCATGTTCTCCCCACTGTGTTTTCACAGCCAGCCGCCACGCGTGTTGCGCAAAAGAACATTATTCGACCGATGGATAATAAACCACAAACATTATTAGCCCTCCATGTTGCAGCGAAAATACATATAAAAGCACTAGCATTCCACTTTGGTGGCGAAATATTGACCCTCTCTACTAACCGAGTGTGAGGGTCTTATTGGGGAATACAGGTCTGAGGTTTGTGGCAGTACGAGAGACGTTCGACGGACCGAGACCAGCAATGTTCGCGGCCCGGTTCCTTCTCGTCCATGTTGTAATCTTTGAAAAATATATCAAGCTTTTTTAAAAGCTGTGTATTTTTTCTAGGAAAAGACAACGTTCTCATTCTTGGCAGAGAAAAGTAGTCTCTCTGCGAAGAATGAGAACGTTGTCTTTTCCTAGAAAAAAATACACAGCTTATGACCGTTTCCATGGAAACGGTCCGTATGGGGAAATCCCGATGCAATAAATAGGTACGAGAATCAGAAAGAAGAAACGAACTGGTTTTTTTTTAGGAAATGGCTCAGAAAAAAATACTCGAACAGTGTCAGTCGGCAGTCGAGCGAGATCAAGCTTTTCAAATTTTTTCAGTCTCAAAATAATTGTTGACAAAAATTGATGCCAGAGTGAAACATCAAAACAACGCGTTTTAAAATCAGTTAAAACAAACACATAACCTTGCTTTTCGACTATCGCCTCTTGTGCCACTTTTTTGTTCTTACCACATTTTGACGTCATCTGGGATCTATTACTGAACAGACGCACGGCAACATGGAATCTATTTGTTAAATAGATATTACGTAGCCTAGCCAATCAGAGAGCAACATTCATGACAGAACGCTAGTACTGGATTTATGCTAATAACGGATAGGCGGCTCCGTGAATCTTCCTGCACACACCTCCTACATGCCTTAACGAAGGTATGTTTATGCCCTGCTCCGACATCCAGCCGCCGCCCAGCCCAATTTGCAAACAGTGTTGTGCAGAGTAGTAAATATGACCGTTATATTCTTACATGTCTGCTGACTGGTAGATTTCGTCAGGGAACTTGTTGGGAAAAGAGAAGTTCAAACTTGTTTCTCATTGGAATAAGTAGCAGATATAAATTTGACAGCATGTAGGAAATATCGGAAATGCTTAGTTGTCGTTAGTTTTCCATAAAATCTGACAAATTGGCTCCTTTTGTGCTCCTGTTTAATTGACAGAGTTGTAATAGTATCACAACTTTAAAACACGGATCCCGATTGATGCGAACACATCAGATATCAAGATCGGACAACGCGATGAACCAAACCGGAACCAAACATGCGGCGACACCGAGGACAGAGCCTAAAAAAAACTAAATTGATTTTAACTTCGAATTTCACAATTGTGTAAATCTGTTCGGTTCGATCACCTGTTTGTCTCACGACTTGGTCAAGCTAAATATGTAACACCAGCGTTAAATTCCAAATGAAAAATACGAAAAAATGGCCGCTGTCGTTCGCGTTGCTGTTGAGCAGAGGATGATTAAGAAATGTGCAAAGATTTATAACGCACTTACACAGCCATTATTCTTATTATTAAACCTTTTGTTTGGTGGCGTTCTTGTTGCCTTTTGCTTTTGCCGTAGTTGTTTCCTAAGCTCTTTCTTTGGGGATTTAAGCTACCACTAATGGCAGCGCCGAGGGCAACGTCGATTAAAATATGAATTTAAATCTCGTAATAATCTGTAGTCATAATCTGGAGTTTGTCTATCACTGTCAGAGCTATTTCAAAACTGAATATGGAAGACTCGAAAAATACATCTTAAAACCTAGTTGTCGTCATTGCGTTCGCCAGACTTCTCCAAATTTGATTATTTCACATTGTTATTCAGTGTTGATAACGGAAAAATATACCAAGAGTTTTAATTCACGTGCATAGTCATTGTAAGGTTCATTAAACCTGTTCACCGAGTTGTTCACTGACGTTCCCGCTAATCTTGCTCAAACGTTCTTTCAAATAAATTCATGTGGCACTTAACATCTACTTCCTTCGACTCTTCACTTTAACGCGCCGAGCATGAAATATGCGTGAAATACTTTCAAAAGTACTCCGAACGGTTAGTATGAAAGCGTACCTTCTGGCAAGGGTTTTTCGAATTTATTATTTGCGAATCAAAACGTTCTCAGTCGCCGAAATTGTGATGTGAATAAGGGCATTGCGGATTTTGCGAAACACCTGCCTGATAAACTACGATCTTTACATACAACGTGCATATTCCTTACCCACACCCAATAAATTAGGCAGGTTATAGGTTATAAGGACGTGTAAAAGGACCTTTGCCTTAATGTGTGTGTGAGCGAACAGCTGCTGCGGGTCAATTCAAGTTTATTTGTTGCAAGCTGTACTCTTCCTTAACTCAAGTCTGAGCAAGCCGCAGAGAAATCACATTGAAAAAAAGACGCTAAGATTTATCAAGACATCAGAGGGACAGCTAATATTTAGTTAGATGTGATTTTTTTTTAAACTAACTATGCAGCGGCACTATGTATACACATCAAGGCATCGCCGCGTATGGAATTTTCCGGAAGTCTCTCGTCAGAATGGAAAGAAATTGTTTGTTTGTATCGTTGTTTTGTTTGGTTGTTTTTTTGATATTTGGGTTTTCTTTTTTGTTGCTGTCTGTGTTGCTGCCTTGTTTAAAAGTTTAAATCGATCAACCATGATCAATTTTAAAGTCGGTGTTGAAATATGTTAAATGCGAATGTGGTGAAATAAAATGAGCATGTTTATCTGGTCAAGAGCGGTTGAATTTGGCAATGAACTGAATGAATGACAGAAATAAAGTACCAACATACATCAGTACCAAAAAACAATCGTTTGGGGCTCTGCCATGTATCAATGAATGTCTGCCTGCTGCAAAACGCGTACGTAAAGATGTCCACTCCGAATCTCTTGCACCCGCGCGAAAACATTGCACAGAAAGGTATATACTACAAACTTGAACTTACCCAGAACGAAAGACGATCACTCTGCCGTTTTCGAAGCTTGCCTTCACACAGTGCTCATGTGGAGATTGGCCTAAATGAGGCTACAGGACGAGAGACTCTCCAGACAAGTATATGTTGCAGTGAGTCAGCTATGCGTCACAAATCAGATTTTTATTCGCCGATAGTGAATAAAACACTATGTCGAAGCCATTTAAAATCACCCCGAGGCTAAAAAACATATTTAATGAGAGAAAAACAAATGATGTACCTTTGAAAAGTACGGATGTTATTTGTCAATAAACACCGGAAGAATTTGAATATATCGTAAAACTTATTGAGTTTAAGTGCTGCAAGCGTGTCATCTCAGTACCGTTCTTGACGTGTACCAACATTTATGTTATGAATTCTATTTTGGACTCTTTGATTTTCCGACATTCCGGAAACATTGCCTTAACTGTTGACTCCAGTCAACCACTGAGATGTACTTACTTTTTCAGGAGATGATTTTGAAATTCCTGTAGGTTTAATAGTCGCATCAATTTGAAATCCAGAAAACCAAAGAAACTATTTAACAAAAAAATGTAATTTTTAATCTAACAAATGAAAAACAATCTCAAAGGACAATGATGATGTTGTAAAGTACATATAGGGTATTGCCGGGGAATATGGGGGATTCGAGGGATTAAGGGGTTCTCAAATCTCTTTACGACCGTCTTTTAAAACCTTTAGTTTAAAACATCTATACTCTTAGTCAGTCCGCTTTTCCAAATCCAGCGACATGTGGTGTTTGTAAATTTCATGGGTTATCTTTTGGAATCTAAATGGTGTCTTTCTTCTTTATATGAAAAAAGAAACGTGGTTTATACTATTTTAAAAACGGGTTCTCTAGGAGGCACGTGAAATCGTTTTTGATACGCTCAACCTGCGTAGTTGTACTCTATAAATAAAAATGGCGCAACCTTATGTTTTGATTTGAGTGCGACTAATGGTGCAAACCAATTAATGTGTACGAGCTCGCGTGTGGTTTCACACGTAGAAGGTGAAACTTGATTACAGACTTACAACTGTTAAAAAAGGCAACACCCTTTTGAAAGGGATTCCTCTCCATTTGTTATATGAACGAAAACTCTAATTAAAATCGTGCTTTGAAAGGAATTTTTCATTAGTACATTAGTATTCTCAAGCTTGCTTTAATTGAACTTATAGCGTTAAGCAAATTGACGTCAATTTTTTGTTTGTCTTATCGTTGAATAATGCATCGCGTGCATAAAGAGATAAACATCAATACACACATTCGTAATATTCTTTTTGTTTATACTGTTATTATATTTTCTAACATTTTCGGGCGCAAAATAGATAGTTTTGTGAGAGGTACTAGGGGAATGAGAAGCAAGTTCTGAGATTTACGAGTTTATTTACGAATTTACCCGAGTCCAGTTAGTCAGAAGGAAAAAAAAATGAAGTTTGCGTTGCTGTCATAAAAACAGCAGACACCTCGAACAAACAGTTATGATTTTAAATTATCAAAGCGGAAAGAGTCTCCGCCTATGATTCTTAATCTTAAAATTAAGCAACAACATTTTTGGACCATGTTTTCTAGCCTTTTTGACACCATGCGCCGCGTAAATAGATGATATCGCTCCTGGCACAGTGATTTAATACAACACATTTTCCGCTAATTGTAGCGTCGGCTGTAGTCTTCAAAAAATGGGCAGACGCCAGTTAGTCTTTGAAACTGCGTAAACAATGAACCGAAGTCATCATTATTATTAATAGAAAATATAGTGTCTGGTTTTTGCTTCAACACTTAAGTGGCATTCTCAAACTCATTAATAATTCATCACTTTTATCAAACAGAGGAAATCACGAGCGTGTCTGATGTTAATTTAATAGCACAGAAATTTTCTACGGTTTAACATCTCCGTTTTCTGCTCAGTTTTAAAACTCTTAAATTCGTCAACTCCATCCATCTCGGTGTTTAGTTACTGTTGTCACGAAGCTCTCTAGAACCTATAATTTCATTGGATCTTGTTGGCGAAGCTCTATTGTTTTAGGGCTGGGGTCCATTGTTACCATTGTTTGTATATAATTTTCTCAACCAATCCTGTGAGACGTTCCGAAGAGCTTCGTGGCGTTTAGTTATGTGGCCAGACATAGTCTTTCGTAATTGATATATTCCTTTTTATAAAATAACTACTGAGATACTATGCGCGCTCTGATTGATCAAGAACCCGTCGTTTATTGTACCGGTAAACACATGGTGCTCCTAAAGTAGGTGCCATTTTTTTTTTAAGATAGGGTGGGGTATTTTTAGTCTTTCTCTCAGATGTTGTCAGTTGAGTCAACCTTATCACGTTATCATATATATTTCACTTATCGCGAAAAAGTCAAAACGAGAAATTTGTCGATTTTTCAGCTTTTTGCCATTTTCATCAAAATAGGAAAACGTCGAAGTCTTTCTGCTTCCTCTGTTTGGCCTCCTTGACTGACAGCTGTCAAAAACTGGCGCGAAACTGGAACCCAGATCAGAATGGCCGCATTCAGCTGTTCTCCAGTTTTTACCCATGAAGGTGATCTTGAAATTTATAACAGTGGCCGTGTCGCTCTTGTATTTCTTTTTATAAATGTAGTTTGAAGTAGAAGTTTGATAAATCAAAACTCTAACGTGGCTTCGAGGCGTTCTGGTTAAAAGACATCGCGAATTTGTGAACATTCCAGTGTCCAGACGTACAAAACTTACAACAACGCCGAAACCAAATATGGATTGAGAATCATAACCAGAAAACGTTGAAGTCATGTTAGAATTTGGATATTTCGAACATGGACTACTGTTCTTTTTGTTTAGTACATACTCGCTGTAAAGATTTTCAAGAAGATAGAAATAAAGCAGTTCAATTTGCTATCAAAATGAATTATCTTATAACGATAACTGAAAGCTATATTTCAACCCATTTTATACATATACCACCTCTAGAAATTTTGCATTAAAATTATACAGTGAAACATTTGTTGCATGGAAATATCGATAACCCTCTTGGGAATCTCAGGTAATTCTTACATTGCCAGTATTACTGATTGCTTTTTGATGTGACCTCTGACCTGTGACCCGCAACCTGTGACCTGTGACCTGTGACCCATGACCTGCAACCTTTGACCTGTGCCCCGCAACCTGTGACTTGTGACCTGCAACCTGTGACCTGCAGAAGAAACTTGTCGACTGCAAACACGCTGAAACGAGATTAGTTCCTCGAGAACGCAATGAATGAAAAAAGTAATGAGGCTTAAACATTCGACTTTAACTGTTGGAAACTTTTCTATGATTTTCAAACTTGATGTGAATCAAGGGATTTACCTATGTTGTAAACAGGAAGGAAAGATTATTTTATCAACAGAATCAGGGCTTTACAACGTAGAAGACTACCCAAGGAGTTAGGTCGTGAACGGCGAACCAATACAACTTGCGCCCTCGAGGAATTCAGCAGAACCACTTTCGCCGTGTAATTCGATGGGAATTCCTCTATCTATCTTACCAGAGAGCAGCGCCAATTAGAACAAATCTAAATCCTCCACTGCCTGACCAGGTAAACTTTTCTACGACCGAGTTTTACCTCCCGCTCAAGGAAAGTTCATACAGCATCATGGAAGGAGTCTCTGTCAGAAGTAGACGTCGGACCATCTAGATCATCTGAGTTTGAGCGAAAAAACCGCGTCGTTTGATCAGTGAAGTTCAAAGGATGTTGCCAAAACAACTGGGTTTCGACGTAATTCTCCTCGATGCAAAACATCCACCAGTTATGTCCGCATGTCGCAGGTCGACGGTAACTGCAGTGTAAAATAGCTAAACTTGACCGAACTTGGGAAATCAGAATACTATACTCGTGTTATATTCACGCTGACAAAAGCATAATAAATGGTCTGCTTTTTGCTCCCAAACCTGGTGTTCATATTGTCAGTAATAAAAGCAGTCAAACTCTCCCTTTCATTCATTTCAAATCAGGTTTCTGGATATATTGTCCAAACACAGGGGATAAGGGATAAGCTCATTGCACCTTTCCCCTTGGACAGAATTGTCCAAGAAAAATTACTATGAAACTATAAACTATAAACTATAAACTATATAAACCATTTCTTTTTCATCTTATATTAGTAGTGAAACATTTCCTGCTCCAGGATGTTCTGGACTTAATGGTCTTAATCAAGGTAAACTACTTCTCTGAGCCCTAAGTAACTGAAATGGCATAATTTGATAAAATTGTTGAGAATTTGACAATGTAATTGTTAAGATTGAATAAACAAAGAGGATTCACTCAAATACACGAACTCCCATTCACTTCGCATTGCTAGCCTGAGCCACTCAGCTTGATAAGGTTGCCCAGCCTGTGCCTCGCCCCCCCCCCCCCTTTCCCCCCCCCCTCCCCCCACACACACACTTTTTGTTAGAAAACGTGAACTAGTTAAATTACAACTAATAGACCTAGATTGGTGTAAGAAACAGAGACAAAAACGATATCTTTTCACGCCTTAGTACAATATGTTTTGTAGGTTTTCAACCTCAAGTTTCCGGGCCAGAATGCTCCCGGACCTCCCTACAGAAGCGGCCTTCGACCCACTAGCCTCAGTGCAACTTGGCCACGATTGGGGACAATTAAATAAGTCCCCCTCGATTAAGGGACCGGTAATAAATTAGAGGGGGGAAGGGCTGGTGTAAACATGGGGAGGGCCATTGTTTTTCATGCAAGCCCAAAAGGGAGGGTCAAACAATTTGGTGCATGTCAAAGGGGGGGGGGGAGCGCATTATTTTTTATGCAAAGTTGCTGAGGTGAAGGAGTCAATCTAGAATTCGTCTGTACTCACAGTCATTCTTCTGTTAATATAATATGGAACACATCCTTTATTTGATGACTGTTAAATACAAACATGGGTTCTTAATGACACTTCTTGGTCGTCTGTCTAGATCCTCAGTCTCCTGACTTGAACAAACAGTATATATATTGTAAAAACAGAATGTAAAATATATCTTTTTAATAATTAACTGGTTTTTTTTAAGCAATGTAAACTAATTACTTAACAGCTTGATAATGATCATTGCTCTAGATCTGATTCACTTTCGCCTCCAGTACTTTCACGGTGATGGTCTTCTGTGACAGAAAGTTGTCCATTTTCTTCCAAAAGACCTGGAATGTACCCTTCTATGGTAGAAAGTGCTTTTTTCCGAAATTTTCCCATTTGTTTGCCATTTCTTTGAGGTATCTTATTTGATCATGCATGAGAGATACAACACCTTCAACATTTACATCAGTGATAATTGGCTGTGAGGTATCAACAGGTATTAGCTCAGTAATCTCTTTAAATTTCTTCTCTGCCCTTTGCTCCTTTCTTTTCTTGTTTTTTTTTTCTGTTTTGTTTCTGGGACCTTTTGGCAGATTTGTTTTTAAGCAACATTCCTTTAAACATATCTACACACATGTCCTTTCTTTTTCAGAAACTCTAATATTTTCTTAACCCTTTTTTTCTTGTTCTATCAACTGAGTTATTATTTGCTCGTCAAAACTCTTGGCACAATCTTGTCCTTGTTTCACATTTCCATTCTTAGCATAAAGGCTGTTTAGATGTTCTTCAGTATCCATGTGTTCCTGTTGTATATTTTTTTGAAGATCAACCATGGTTTTTGATGTTAGACCTGATAATGATGTGATCAGATTTTTCAATGACATAATTGTCATCATAAAATTTCCCAGCTGCAGCTGGATTACTGCTGCTCATGATACTTTTTATTCGAGATTCAAACTTGAAAATGTTTTGCTGAGAATCATGC
>JAHPZR010034483.1:0-10000 GCA_019787425.1 Platygyra sinensis
ATCATCAGTGTTGACTGAACCAGCAGCTGGTTATAGAAAAGATCATGACAGAAAAAGGAATGGTCCCTAAAATTATTTCGGAAATAGGGAATAAACAGAAAAGAAGCTATTGTATGTATCAGAATAAGATTTACATAACCGTTGATGGCTAACGGTGGTGAATCGGGAGGAACACTGTACCAATTGCATGAGACGGCATTAATTTACATGGCTGTAATCTCGCCGGTTAATTTAGCGAGCTAACTTAGGGCGCGTTCGTTTGGGATCAATCCGGAATAAGAATAATTGAAATAATGCGAGTAAGCGTTTGTTTGGGAGCTATTCTCATTCCGGAATACCTGGATTTCCATTCCGGCTATTCTGCTCCCAGGAGCAGAATAGCCGGAATATATTCCAGAATATATTCTTATTCCCGAATATCCCAAACGAACGCGCCCTTAGTTTTGTCTGATATAGTCACCGGGCTGTCTTGAAGGTTTGAGGGTTCTATGGAACCTGATAATCCATCCTCCGATGAGAGTTTTATAGTTAATGAAGATAGTGAAACCTCGACCGATTAAAGTTAACAGTTAATAAAGATAGTGAAAACTCGGGACGAAATCGGAAAGATATCGGATAGTATTTTGGTCACCTGTGCTTTGGGCCAGCGTGAAGAAAAAGGCGTGAAAGGCATCAGTATACCCCGAAATTGACCATACTTTTTTTAAGAAATGTTTTCCCTTTTTCAGATAGACCTTACTGCGATCTTTCAATTTTTTTTTAAATCTATAGAAAAAGATTAACTCTTAGCAGAGTTCTTACAAAAGATGTTGATAGCTGTCAACGAGTCGCCACGAGAAGTAAACTCGCAGTAACAGATTGATGCGATTGTCAGTGACAGATTGATGCGATTGTCTATAACGTTTGACGGTTTGGAACTCGATGAGCTATTCTCTTTGTTATCCGTTTGTTGATTGTTGATATAAGCTGAAATATGTCGTCGAAAAAATGCAAAAAGTTTATCCAGTCCGAAGAAAGCACCACAGTAACCACAAAGAAAAAAGTAGGTGGAAAAAGGTTTCAAATAAACTGTCGATCAGAATAGAGTGTGTGCGTTGTCACGTAATAAAAGATAAAATCAAAAACCATGCGGTAGTAAGAAACTGTGATATTATAGACGATAAATAAAGACAGAAGACACCTTTTCAAGTTTAAGGTGTGTGCGTTGTCCCAAAGTTGAGATATTCGTCGAAATGTTCCGCGCAAAATTATAGAGCTTAGTATGGAGCCGCCATGTTGGAGGACCTCCTTGGTCCTCCAATATGGCGAACGGTAAATAGTGTGAACATCTGGAACTTACTTTGGTTATCCAGTCGACTGATTTTCTGAACTGAGCCAAACAACACTTATACAAGCATTTTTCCTACTACTTAAACTCCTCAAATTGCTAAAAATCACGAGATAAGTGTACATTTTTTGACAAACGCGATCTTAGCTTTTTGTCACGCACTGCCATAATTTCAATATTCAAAATGCAATGGTTAGCAACCAAAAGACGCTATTGAGTTGGAAAGTTGTCAACAGATATAAATTTTGTACCTCTTATGCCCGATGAGGATAAAATCTTCAGTGGTTCTTTAGTTTTAAATTTGAGAATTTTATGACGTCACATGCATGCACACGCTCTATTAGGCTGATGCGTTAGCTGGCTATCGAGAACGGTTCCATCTAGAAAAGGATAGAAGTTCTCCTTCCACAATATTCTAACAAAATTTCCGTGCAAAAGGGTTCCAAACCAGAATTTGTTAGCGAAGTCATTAAAAGCGCTACCTCTCTCAGCCGGATTTCTGAAAGTTGCGCGGTTTCGGAATTGCGTGGAATCGCCTGGTTAGCGGGTTAAATTAATGGAAACAGAAATCACATTTAACTAGAGAATGTTGGTCTGGAAAGAAATACCTCGAAAGAATGTTTAGCTAGTTAGTGACTCAGTAAATAACAGTTTATTTATTTGTGCATGAATGTAAATGATTATGTTTATCAGGTTTCCTGTGGTCTAAATTCATTGACGCAGAACTTAGCATTGACGCAGAGCCTGAATTATGAAATTCTGAAACCAAAGCGAATTTTCAAATGGCATTTGTAAAATTGCTTACGGGCGAAAATTCAAGCTTGTTTATTTGCTTACTTTCAGTTGAATTCATGCCGAGTTAATGCCAAAACGTGACATAACATTCATACTGAAGCTGTGTATATTTTAATGAACATATTTTAATGTAGTAGTATTCACCACTCTACAATCTTTTTAGCTTTGATTCTCATCGTACTGTTCAAATAAAGATGTATGTTTAGAATTATTTTATTATGTAATGGTACGTAGAGGAAATGTCACGCATGTTCTTATTGACTGATAATAATAATAGTAATAATAATAATAATAATAGTAATAATAATAATAACAATAATAATAATAATAATAATAATAATAATAACAACAACAACAATAACGATAACAATGAAGACAACGATGATAGAAATACTAATAATAGTAATGATAATGACGACGACGACCATAATGATGATGATGATGATGATGACGACGACGACGACCCGGGAAGCCGTTGCTCAATCTTCCAACGAGCAACGAGGCTCATCTTAAAAACGCTCGTCAAAATAACTAATGATAAAAGTACAAAAACAATATAGCAATATTAAAAGTGCACAAATCAAGAAAAGCCTAGCTAATTAAATTATAGAGGAAACAATGAATGACCTAAACAATAATAATAAAAAAAGCAGAGCCTTAAATAATTAAGGATAAGCGATTCAAAGGGAGGATTTTGAGAAATATATATCGTCACTAAGGGCGCGTTCGTTCGGGATATTCCGGAAAAGAATATATTCCGGAATATATTCCGGCTATTCTGCTCCTGGGAGCAGAATAGCCGGAATGGAAATCCAGCTATTCCGGAATGAGAATAGCTCCCAAACAAATTCTTACTCGCATTATTCCAATTATTCTTATTCCGGATTGATCCCAAACAAACGCGCCCTAAATCCATTCGAAATGGTTCATCACAATCAAATCAATAAGCAAACGTCTTGGTTGAGAACATAGACCGGCGGTTGCTAGCAGTCTCTCTTTTACCCGAAAATTCGTGGAGGAAACTCGCAGCTCGTGGCTTCTCCGCTCGCCAATCGCATGTCACACTAGCAGTTACACTTGTTTTGCGTTCTTCATTGTGTTTTTACCAACGGATTTCTGAGCAAAAGAGAAACTTCTCGCAGTCTACTGTGGACATCAAGATCAACCATGTTTAGCAGCTCTCGTGGAGTCTAGGAGCCTCTAGGAGAATTAAAGATCTTGTCGATGGAATATTCTAAGACTGTGGACTTGGTTTTCACGTTAATCTCCTTATTTTCTTTTGCTGTCTCTAATGTGTCTGTGTGTGTTAACTTTAATTAGCTACCGACTTCAAATTGTAACGTATATATTTTTAACTGATAACCTGGCATTTATAACTATTACAGGTTATTTCAGGTTGTCAGTTACCTTTATTTTTTAAATTAATTATGTCACAGTAATTTAATCTAATTTAATCTAAATAACGGATGAATAAAGCTGTTGTTGTTGTTGTTATTGTTGTTGTTCCTGACTCTCCTTCCAAGTCCGTCTTTCTTGTTTGGCTTTACCCCCGAGTACAGAAACCACGCTCTCCTGCAGCACATGATCTTTCTCTTGCCGCTAATATTTCCCAGTGAGTTTATTAAAAAGCACAATGCAAGAGTACACTCTAGACCCAGAGGTTATGCCCTTGGCCTGCTTCATCGTCGGTCTCCTGTGCCCCTCCAACAAAAACATATTATTACACCCAGGTAGCAGGTTGATTCGGAGAGCTTTTTTGGAGGTTGTAGTTTTTTGTTTTGTTTTTGAAAAGGCATATCCTGTAAATACTACGTGTAGATAATAATTTAAATGAAAATGACTTACCTAGTGTTTGCATTGCGTAATTTTGATGTCTCTAAGTTCCTGGAGGTGGTTTAGAGCCATTTAGGCGAATTTTATGTTCTGGTGGTTTAAAATTAACATGATAAAGTTGATGATTAAGAATAAGTTTTCCCATTGAATATGAATGGCTTCTTTTATCTTGAGTTGGAAGGTGGTGGAAGCGTGATTTAGGATGCTAAAACAGTCATTGGAGCATAAAGTGCGGCAATGCTCAGAATTTTGCGAATGTTTAAAAATGTGCGAGGTCCTATCACTGAAAATATGCTCAAGTACGCGGGTGGAAAAATACCGGGTAGTTTCGATCGCCGACATAGCAGGCACTACAGCCCGCACACAAGAGAAATGGTCCTCAAAATTATCTTGGATGTTTAGAGGCAATAGGGAATATACGGAAGAGGAGCTATTGCAAATGTATCAGAGAATAAGTATCACATAACTGTTAATGGCTGAAGGCTGGTTTTCACTAGCGCATAAGCATAAGCATAAGCCGACAAACGCAGAAGCAGTAAAACGTTGATAATTGGCACCTTTTATTAGGGAAATTTCCAACAAAAGGCGCTAATTAACAACATCTTACTGCGTCTGCGTAAGTCGACTTATGCTTATGCCTATACGTTAGTGAGAACCAGCCTTAACAGTGAGTAAGGAGTTACAAATTAGACGCAGGGACAAAAAACACAACATAATTGAAATGGCATGGATTTACATGTAATCTCGACGCATGTAATTGCGAACTAACCTTACAGATCCTTTCTTTTCTTTCTTTCAGATTTTCTATTCCTTGCATTCAAAAAAAAAAAATAAGTCTGAAGACTGTTAGCCATCTCTTGAAACAGAAACAGAAACGTAATGTCCAGTTCATTTTCATGGCAACTCTCTTCTTGGTATTTTGATTACTGCATTCATGCGAGTAGCACAACCATTAAGCCTAATTCCTAGTTCCCTCTCAGAGATGCGCATGTAGAGAATTTTTGTATATTCCTTATCTTGAGCTGGATATTTGTTTTAATCAGTCAACCTCTCGGCAAATTTTTAAGTTCTGAATCGAAACTGTTGCCGAATGAGTGAATCAATCGCCTTTATGACCCTCTTGAACACGCTGATCGTACTCACTATCCAAGGCGAAAGTCCCGGTAACTTAACGGGCCCGAAATAAGATTTTGAAATCAAAATCTCAAGACAAGTAGTGTGTGTTCTGAACTCTAATAAAGTCCATTTTGTTTCTTTAGCTAATAACTTTACTGTATAATATTCAAAACTTTTGAAACTCCCATCTGGAATGGAAAACAAAACAGCTTAACGGGCCCGGTAATTACCGGGAGCTTCGAGAAACGGGCCCCCGACCCGAAATCACATTTTCAAATCAAAGTCTCGAGAAAATGTAGGGTGTGCTCCGACCCCTAATGAATTCCACTTTGTTTCTATAGCTGAAAAATTTACTGTACAATTTTGAACCCTTTTGAAACTCCCGTCTAGAATGGAAAACAAAACAGCTTAACGGGCCCGGTAATTACCGGGAGCCGGATTGTTAGAAAGGCGGATAATTGTTTTGTTAGCACTTATCCACTGGATAACGATTTGTCCGGTGAATAACGTTATCCAGCCTTTGAACAACTGGGGCCAGGACTACAACAACACAAAGAGACAGGTCTTGCTGGTTTAAAAAGTTTAATGTATTACTCAGTTTAAAATCTAATACAAGGTCACCGCGTTATTTTGTAAACGAAGGATAGTTTTTGTAGTTATAGTTGCATGTTAAGTTATCTGTTTATATAAGTTACATGATAAAATCTTTGAATATCATTATTTTACTGTGCCTGTTTCTATGCATCTCTGTCCGGGGTAGTGCTCCTGTGTAATTCATCCTGAAAAAAAATGAATGTGTTTTATTGTGACGGAGGGTGAATACGTAAAACTATATACAGATATTAGTTACACTACTAGAAAGCCCAGGAGGTTTACTGAGGTTGTAAAATTACCCAATATCAGTTCATTATTGCTGGTTCAATGGTTTATGAGCATTAATCATCGACATATTGTAAACTGGGGGCCGCAGTGGTCCAATGGTTAGTGAGCAGACTTCACCTTTTGTATTGCAGTCCCCAATATTATATCTTATCAGCCAAGTTTGCTGATCAGGAACCTTGTCTATTCAATTTGAACCGTGCTATGTTCGATTTCTGCCGTCACTACCTTGAGCTTGTATTAAAGAGTCTAAGGCGCGGTTCATACGTTGCATTTCTGTCGTGTCGAATGCAATTCAAACAAAAGATAATGAAGCTAATTATCTCATTATCTATTGTCTCAATTGCATTCGACACGGCAGAAATGCGACGTATGAACCGGGCTTAAGAAAACCACAACAGTAACGGGTTGTACATGTTCTCAGTTTTAAGTGTTAATTATTAATAAAGTTTATTTGTTATTTGTTGTTGTTGGATGTCACTAAACAAAAGATTTAATGAGCAGTGCAGTGGCTGCGCGCGTGCGTTGTAAATCTTGGTACATTTCTTTGCAGGAATCAGCAACGTCTGAGTTGTCTGAAGAACGCGAACCACAATGGATCAATTTTAAAATCTATATTTTTACGATAACTGCAGAAATTCTCCGGCGCTCATTGGCTAATTTTTATCGTCAATAAGCAGCCAGACACATGAATTTATAATTCATGCGATGCGAAAACGAGCGAGAGCAGACAATTTGACAATTGGTAAGTTATCGTAATATCACCTTGTAGATCTACTACAGCTGCTTTGACAGTGTTATGACGACTGAAATTCATGATCAATAACGGGACAGACGCATAAAATTAAAACTGACGTCAATTTGTTCATCGAATTTTACACAGGGTTCCACGATAAAGGGGCACAGTCACGGCATTTTGAGTTATTTTGAGCATCGACAAAATTACCGTTAAATTGAAGGAAACCTTTATAGAGATAGAAAAACATCAAAGAGATAATAATAAACCATAAAGGAACAAGGATGGTTACTAAGGATGGAGAAGATTGACACGGATTTTAAACAACAAATTTGAAAAGTTTAGCTAACTTTTCAAACCGTTGAACCGTGACAGAGCCCCTTTAAGTTTCGAGTTTAGACAAAGAGAAACAAACTAAATAACCTTTAAAAGAGTATCGCTAGACTCGCAGCTAAAATATCGACGTCCTCGTCGTAGTAGTAGCTACTTAAACTCCGACCTTACTCTCTTCCGCACGACCTTCAAGCTTTATTCATATGGTGTACATACCGGAGGGGAAGAACCTTTAGTAGTCTTGAAGGGATTCGACTTTTATTTTTTAATCCAAAAGAAGACTACGAACCTAGAAATCAATATACCCGAGTGGAGAGGGTGACTGTGTTGGCATTTAAAATATCACTAAAGACAAGTTTGAAAAGTTCATCGCTACTGAAAATAAATCCGTTTTATGCTTAAAATCTCACCATTATATTTCTCAAACTTGTACACAAAATTGAAGCTAGGTCCGCCTACTCCTGACCAGCAGTTAGTGTTGATGTCATCACTGTATGGCACTTGGCCGTGCTTGGAGTATGTTTCTAATCCATTGTAACCGGAGTAGCATTCTCCATAGAACTGAAGAGCAAACACTTTCAGTTTGGGATATTTTTTGGCTGTGGCAATGGCACATCTCTTTACGGTCTGCGACATGTCCTTCCAGTTGATTCCATTGCCTCTAAAATTTTCGACTTGTATTGGAAGAGCTTTATCATCTTTTCTGTCTCTGAAACATCCCAGTGGTACATACTGGCGATTTTCTAAACCGGAAAAGAGGCATTCTAAATAAAAGACCTTACCACGGTTTTCGACGCCATTTTGACGGGCAGGCAAAGCGGTCAGAAATAACAGTGTTCGAATGGGAATCCAATGGCAAATAACCTTTTCCAAAATTGAATTTTAGTTACACATGCAATTTATGAACTGCAACGTTAAAAAAACTAGGCAGAAGATTGTATGAACCAAGTTTGGAGGATGTAGCTTGACTCGGACTACGCTCATTTGATATTTATTTCCACACATTTTTTTTTTAAATTTGGCCGGTTGAGACGTGGTTCGGGGGAAAAAAATACAGACAAACGTATGGAAAATTAAACTGTTTAAATGAGTGTTTTGTAGAAAAGCTACATCCTTCAAACTTAGTCAATCCAAAGAAAACAAACAGTGATTATCGCAGGAAATTTTCCAATTTAGGCAATTGGAAAGAACAAGACTGAAAAAAAAGGGCTTCAACGGGATTCGAACCCGTGACCTCCGCGATACCAGCGCGATGTTCTGCCAACTGAGTTCATATCTTTTATCTACATCCGCAGTTCAAATATGAATTATTTCATATACACTTCACATCATTTCACTGCACGGGAAGATATGAACTTAATAAATTGACCTCGCTCGCAATGTGTAGCTTCATAGCTCAGTTGGTAAAGCATCGCAAATAGTCGAAAGTATAACCGTGGGTTGGACTTGAGTAGAGACTTGTGTTATGTGGCCAAACGGACTGAGTTTTCTCACAACTACACACATGACGTATTAAAAACACTTTTCAAGGTTACACGTCCTGTATTTCAATGGCTTATAGGCTACTACCACAACGGATGAACGTATTTCAACTTGCGTTGACTGGGGTTGATATTGGTCAAACGGTAAACAAAATTGCGTCGACTTCCCCGCAAATTCAATCTTCACCAAAGTGAGCTCAAGTCAATGCAAGTGCACGCAAGGCGTGGCCAAACGGAATCATAAGTAAACCCAGGTTTTCAACTTGCGTCTAATTGCGAGTCCGTTTGGCCCGTAGGATTTAGATTCTTAAATTCTGAAGCACTTCTATAATCATCAAATTATGACAGCTGCGTTGCTTTAAGTCATAATTTCATTGTGTAACCTGGGCAAAGTACATCTTGGTTGCAGGCTTCTTCTTGAGGAGGAGCGATTGCGGTGGCGCACAAGGTGTCCGGAACAGACTGGAACACACCAGTCTCCTTCAACTGCTGACAAGATTTTGTCCTTGTTTTTGTACCCTTCTCACATGTAGTGGAACACTGGGAAAATAGGTAAAATGGTTATTGATCATGATTAATAGAGTTTTCCACTGAGAAGGCAAGAAGGCAAGGAGGGAGAATTCGATTATATGAATATTTAAATATATCTCTTTGAACTGAACGTGTGACTGTATTTAAAATTATCTGTAAGCAACACAGTAATCGTATTATATTGTAAGTAATGTAAATTATTAATATCGAAAGTATGATAAACATTAATATTGTATTGTAGAGTAAATAGTAAGTTGTAGTATTGTAAGAAGCTTTTGTAATCGTATCGTATTGTAACCCGTACCAGTGTTGTAAGTAGTGCTAAGTAGTGTGAATCACAATTAAAATGTAAAAACAAGTGAAAAAAAAAAAAACACAAGACAGCAGGAAAAAACAGAAGGCAGAAAGAGAAGAGAAGAGAAGAGAAGAGAAGAGAAGAGAAGAGAAGAGAAGAGAAGAGAAGAGAAGAGAAGAGAAGAGAAGAGAAGAGAAGAGAAGAGAAGAGAAGGATTGTGCAGGGTAGGATGGAATGATAAAAGATAAGCGACCTCTCCTTCCCAGTATCCGCGTCATATTTACCCTTTTCTTAAACTCCTCTCTACGTTTTATTTTCCCTCTCCTGCTCCCCTGTTTAATTCTAAACTGCGACTACATGAAGCATTTGTTTGTTAAAAATTGGTTACCTCTGACCATTCTCCTGGAACATACTCCGTTGGACAGGCTATCTTGTTACAGTCTTGTGATTTGGGATCGGTGGGTTTTGCTCCACTGCACTTTGAGTTGGACACCGTCTTATATTTTCCTCTGGTCACTTCTTGGCGACATACAACCTGGCGTGTTTGGACACCTTTTCCGCAGGTTCTTGAACATGGACGCCAACCAGAGACATACCAACTGAAAATAAAATGAGTATGAGATTGTTTCCCGCCTCTATGAAATAAACTCTCTCGTTAAAAAATGTTCACTGAC
>JAHPZR010034483.1:17500-22500 GCA_019787425.1 Platygyra sinensis
GGTCAGAGGTAACCAATTTTTAACAAACAAATGCTTCATGTAGTCGCAGTTTAGAATTAAACAGGGGAGCAGGAGAGGGAAAATAAAACGTAGAGAGGAGTTTAAGAAAAGGGTAAATATGACGCGGATACTGGGAAGGAGAGGTCGCTTATCTTTTATCATTCCATCCTACCCTGCACAATCCTTCTCTTCTCTTCTCTTCTCTTCTCTTCTCTTCTCTTCTCTTCTCTTCTCTTCTCTTCTCTTCTCTTCTCTTCTCTTCTCTTCTCTTCTCTTCTCTTCTCTTTCTGCCTTCTGTTTTTTCCTGCTGTCTTGTGTTTTTTTTTTTTTCACTTGTTTTTACATTTTAATTGTGATTCACACTACTTAGCACTACTTACAACACTGGTACGGGTTACAATACGATACGATTACAAAAGCTTCTTACAATACTACAACTTACTATTTACTCTACAATACAATATTAATGTTTATCATACTTTCGATATTAATAATTTACATTACTTACAATATAATACGATTACTGTGTTGCTTACAGATAATTTTAAATACAGTCACACGTTCAGTTCAAAGAGATATATTTAAATATTCATATAATCGAATTCTCCCTCCTTGCCTTCTTGCCTTCTCAGTGGAAAACTCTATTAATCATGATCAATAACCATTTTACCTATTTTCCCAGTGTTCCACTACATGTGAGAAGGGTACAAAAACAAGGACAAAATCTTGTCAGCAGTTGAAGGAGACTGGTGTGTTCCAGTCTGTTCCGGACACCTTGTGCGCCACCGCAATCGCTCCTCCTCAAGAAGAAGCCTGCAACCAAGATGTACTTTGCCCAGGTTACACAATGAAATTATGACTTAAAGCAACGCAGCTGTCATAATTTGATGATTATAGAAGTGCTTCAGAATTTAAGAATCTAAATCCTACGGGCCAAACGGACTCGCAATTAGACGCAAGTTGAAAACCTGGGTTTACTTATGATTCCGTTTGGCCACGCCTTGCGTGCACTTGCATTGACTTGAGCTCACTTTGGTGAAGATTGAATTTGCGGGGAAGTCGACGCAATTTTGTTTACCGTTTGACCAATATCAACCCAGTCAACGCAAGTTGAAATACGTTCATCCGTTGTGGTAGTAGCCTATAAGCCATTGAAATACAGGACGTGTAACCTTGAAAAGTGTTTTTAATACGTCATGTGTGTAGTTGTGAGAAAACTCAGTCCGTTTGGCCACATAACACAAGTCTCTACTCAAGTCCAACCCACGGTTATACTTTCGACTATTTGCGATGCTTTACCAACTGAGCTATGAAGCTACACATTGCGAGCGAGGTCAATTTATTAAGTTCATATCTTCCCGTGCAGTGAAATGATGTGAAGTGTATATGAAATAATTCATATTTGAACTGCGGATGTAGATAAAAGATATGAACTCAGTTGGCAGAACATCGCGCTGGTATCGCGGAGGTCACGGGTTCGAATCCCGTTGAAGCCCTTTTTTTTCAGTCTTGTTCTTTCCAATTGCCTAAATTGGAAAATTTCCTGCGATAATCACTGTTTGTTTTCTTTGGATTGACTAAGTTTGAAGGATGTAGCTTTTCTACAAAACACTCATTTAAACAGTTTAATTTTCCATACGTTTGTCTGTATTTTTTTCCCCCGAACCACGTCTCAACCGGCCAAATTTAAAAAAAAAATGTGTGGAAATAAATATCAAATGAGCGTAGTCCGAGTCAAGCTACATCCTCCAAACTTGGTTCATACAATCTTCTGCCTAGTTTTTTTAACGTTGCAGTTCATAAATTGCATGTGTAACTAAAATTCAATTTTGGAAAAGGTTATTTGCCATTGGATTCCCATTCGAACACTGTTATTTCTGACCGCTTTGCCTGCCCGTCAAAATGGCGTCGAAAACCGTGGTAAGGTCTTTTATTTAGAATGCCTCTTTTCCGGTTTAGAAAATCGCCAGTATGTACCACTGGGATGTTTCAGAGACAGAAAAGATGATAAAGCTCTTCCAATACAAGTCGAAAATTTTAGAGGCAATGGAATCAACTGGAAGGACATGTCGCAGACCGTAAAGAGATGTGCCATTGCCACAGCCAAAAAATATCCCAAACTGAAAGTGTTTGCTCTTCAGTTCTATGGAGAATGCTACTCCGGTTACAATGGATTAGAAACATACTCCAAGCACGGCCAAGTGCCATACAGTGATGACATCAACACTAACTGCTGGTCAGGAGTAGGCGGACCTAGCTTCAATTTTGTGTACAAGTTTGAGAAATATAATGGTGAGATTTTAAGCATAAAACGGATTTATTTTCAGTAGCGATGAACTTTTCAAACTTGTCTTTAGTGATATTTTAAATGCCAACACAGTCACCCTCTCCACTCGGGTATATTGATTTCTAGGTTCGTAGTCTTCTTTTGGATTAAAAAATAAAAGTCGAATCCCTTCAAGACTACTAAAGGTTCTTCCCCTCCGGTATGTACACCATATGAATAAAGCTTGAAGGTCGTGCGGAAGAGAGTAAGGTCGGAGTTTAAGTAGCTACTACTACGACGAGGACGTCGATATTTTAGCTGCGAGTCTAGCGATACTCTTTTAAAGGTTATTTAGTTTGTTTCTCTTTGTCTAAACTCGAAACTTAAAGGGGCTCTGTCACGGTTCAACGGTTTGAAAAGTTAGCTAAACTTTTCAAATTTGTTGTTTAAAATCCGTGTCAATCTTCTCCATCCTTAGTAACCATCCTTGTTCCTTTATGGTTTATTATTATCTCTTTGATGTTTTTCTATCTCTATAAAGGTTTCCTTCAATTTAACGGTAATTTTGTCGATGCTCAAAATAACTCAAAATGCCGTGACTGTGCCCCTTTATCGTGGAACCCTGTGTAAAATTCGATGAACAAATTGACGTCAGTTTTAATTTTATGCGTCTGTCCCGTTATTGATCATGAATTTCAGTCGTCATAACACTGTCAAAGCAGCTGTAGTAGATCTACAAGGTGATATTACGATAACTTACCAATTGTCAAATTGTCTGCTCTCGCTCGTTTTCGCATCGCATGAATTATAAATTCATGTGTCTGGCTGCTTATTGACGATAAAAATTAGCCAATGAGCGCCGGAGAATTTCTGCAGTTATCGTAAAAATATAGATTTTAAAATTGATCCATTGTGGTTCGCGTTCTTCAGACAACTCAGACGTTGCTGATTCCTGCAAAGAAATGTACCAAGATTTACAACGCACGCGCGCAGCCACTGCACTGCTCATTAAATCTTTTGTTTAGTGACATCCAACAACAACAAATAACAAATAAACTTTATTAATAATTAACACTTAAAACTGAGAACATGTACAACCCGTTACTGTTGTGGTTTTCTTAAGCCCGGTTCATACGTCGCATTTCTGCCGTGTCGAATGCAATTGAGACAATAGATAATGAGATAATTAGCTTCATTATCTTTTGTTTGAATTGCATTCGACACGACAGAAATGCAACGTATGAACCGCGCCTTAGACTCTTTAATACAAGCTCAAGGTAGTGACGGCAGAAATCGAACATAGCACGGTTCAAATTGAATAGACAAGGTTCCTGATCAGCAAACTTGGCTGATAAGATATAATATTGGGGACTGCAATACAAAAGGTGAAGTCTGCTCACTAACCATTGGACCACTGCGGCCCCCAGTTTACAATATGTCGATGATTAATGCTCATAAACCATTGAACCAGCAATAATGAACTGATATTGGGTAATTTTACAACCTCAGTAAACCTCCTGGGCTTTCTAGTAGTGTAACTAATATCTGTATATAGTTTTACGTATTCACCCTCCGTCACAATAAAACACATTCATTTTTTTTCAGGATGAATTACACAGGAGCACTACCCCGGACAGAGATGCATAGAAACAGGCACAGTAAAATAATGATATTCAAAGATTTTATCATGTAACTTATATAAACAGATAACTTAACATGCAACTATAACTACAAAAACTATCCTTCGTTTACAAAATAACGCGGTGACCTTGTATTAGATTTTAAACTGAGTAATACATTAAACTTTTTAAACCAGCAAGACCTGTCTCTTTGTGTTGTTGTAGTCCTGGCCCCAGTTGTTCAAAGGCTGGATAACGTTATTCACCGGACAAATCGTTATCCAGTGGATAAGTGCTAACAAAACAATTATCCGCCTTTCTAACAATCCGGCTCCCGGTAATTACCGGGCCCGTTAAGCTGTTTTGTTTTCCATTCTAGACGGGAGTTTCAAAAGGGTTCAAAATTGTACAGTAAATTTTTCAGCTATAGAAACAAAGTGGAATTCATTAGGGGTCGGAGCACACCCTACATTTTCTCGAGACTTTGATTTGAAAATGTGATTTCGGGTCGGGGGCCCGTTTCTCGAAGCTCCCGGTAATTACCGGGCCCGTTAAGCTGTTTTGTTTTCCATTCCAGATGGGAGTTTCAAAAGTTTTGAATATTATACAGTAAAGTTATTAGCTAAAGAAACAAAATGGACTTTATTAGAGTTCAGAACACACACTACTTGTCTTGAGATTTTGATTTCAAAATCTTATTTCGGGCCCGTTAAGTTACCGGGACTTTCGCCTTGGATAGTGAGTACGATCAGCGTGTTCAAGAGGGTCATAAAGGCGATTGATTCACTCATTCGGCAACAGTTTCGATTCAGAACTTAAAAATTTGCCGAGAGGTTGACTGATTAAAACAAATATCCAGCTCAAGATAAGGAATATACAAAAATTCTCTACATGCGCATCTCTGAGAGGGAACTAGGAATTAGGCTTAATGGTTGTGCTACTCGCATGAATGCAGTAATCAAAATACCAAGAAGAGAGTTGCCATGAAAATGAACTGGACATTACGTTTCTGTTTCTGTTTCAAGAGATGGCTAACAGTCTTCAGACTTATTTTTTTTTTTTGAATGCAAGGAATAGAAAATCTGAAAGAAAGAAAAGAAAGGATCTGTAAGGTT